>OX638266.1:1125000-1208804 GCA_951806755.1 Brenthis hecate | reverse complement strand
CTTCTCTTTAAAAGTGGCGGTCGAATGACCGCTATTCCGTGAACGGGTCTTTTAAATCATGACGGCGAAAGACAAAAGATCTAAAATAAGTTTCGGAAAAGTTAAAATTTTATTTCAAGGTAAACTGTACGTTTGGGAAAATGAAGTTTAAATTGTGAAATAAATCTTTAGATTTTTTGCACCTATTCTATTATAAAAGTAAAGTCTTTAATTTTACCTGTATAAAAAAGTATTTAAAAGTTAAATAAAATTACTTTTAATACCTCTTTCGTTTTTATTTTTGATGAGTACAAAATTGTTGAATGTAAAATAAAATTTTAACAGTAAGTGTACCTTTTGTACGACCATTTTATTTTTATTTCTAAACACAAACCTCGCTCATCTGTCTCAACTGATGAAATTTATGTAAAACCAATCCAACAAATAAAGATGGGTGCGGTAAATATTTCACGTGTCACAATTAGTGCGTGTCCCGCCACGTGACGCGTTTTGTTATTTGCTATTGAAAACGATCCATATAGACCTATAAAGATTGTAAATGTTACCAGATTCTATTAATTTATAAGGGGCTACATATCATTGCAAAAATATAATTAATAAATTAACGAAACATATTTATAAAATGTAAACCTGCAAATAAATTGATGAAATGTGATTGAGCTTCCTAAAATGTAATAGCAGTGACTGAGCGAAAAAACTTATAGTTATTATAAAATTAAGTCCTCGGTCCAATGATTTTGGACATTTCGATGTTTACATACTCTTGTCAAGTAACACTAAGTAAAAATATGCCTTTAAATCTAGCTATTGTGTTGTGTACAAGTCCATCAACAAAATAACATTTTTTTAGGCATTTGTTGTAACAATACTTCAATTATTTAAAATATCATATCACTTACTTATTTAAAATGTCATATGAATTAGAATACCTAGCTTTCATATGTAAATACCTACTTTATAATAGACTCCTTATTATATGTGTAATTGTTTTTATAGAAGAACTTTTACTGTCAACACAATGTGTTGAAGCTTGTTGTGTTTTAGCTTAATAATACAATTTTAATTAACTAGCGACTTACCCTCGCTTCGCTCAGGTTTGTCTCTAGGTACGTTTTCATTTTTTTGAACGGAACCTTTATTTTTATTCTAAAAAAAAGTAGCCTAAGCTACTCCTTATAACATTAGCTATCTGCCAGTGAAAGTCCCGTCAAAATCAGTCCAGCCATTTCGAAGATTAGCCAGAACAAACAGTCAGACAGATAGACAGACAAAAATTAAAAAAATGTGTTTTTATTATAAATTTTGCATAATAAGCATATAATAAGCACGTAATATAATTTTATACGCATTTAGTAAAAAGCTGTTATTTTGTAATTACAAACAGACATTTCAATTTTATTTATTTAATTTTTAATTTTAATTCACAATTTTACTTATAACTTTAAAAAAGCGAGAGTCAGAAAAGATTAACACAATCGAAACATTTATTAATTACTTAATACTGATATTCGATTATTATTATAAACGAATTGGTTTTTACAGTCGAATTAAGTACTTAACTAATTTGTATGACTAATTTTAGGTCAATCGAACTGCTTATAGTTTTTTTGTAAAGACAACCTGTGCCACATCAACTACAAAAAAAAAATATCACCTCCAGGAAAATTTCTAAGAAATTAATTAAATTTCTAAGAAATCTATTTTTAACTGTAACGCCGGCGTGTCCGCTGTCGTGGAGAGAATATTTACAAATAAAGAGAGTAAGCATTTCTAGTTTTGACAGAAACTACCACATCGAAATTTAATGTGCTTTTCAACTTATTATGCAAAATTTGGACGTCAAAGGTGAGGTGAAACATCGGTTTTCTCGTGATATGGTAACAGACAGATTGACAAAACATTTACAACTATGGATTTAGTCTTTTAAAAACTGTGAATTCCTCTTTAACGCTAATATCATCGTTAAGATTTTTCAAAAAATATTCAATGTAAAAATTCGGCTTAGTTACTATTACATATTTTTTGGAAGATCATATTGAAATAGACATTGTTATCGATTATCGATACAAAGGCCGAATCTATAGTTTTTAGTATTTTTGTCTGTCTGTCTATGACCGCATCACGAAAAAACACTTGGAAAGATTTTGATGAAATTTGGTATGATGGTAGCTGGTTATCCGGGTCAACTTATAGGATACTTTTTATTGCGGGAAAAGGTCTCATCTCTGAGAAATCTATACTAAACGATAAAACGTATATAGTTAGGTATATGTATAAATTACCACTATACACAATAATCTATAATCAAACAAAGTTACCTCAAGCGACATGTTGTCGTTCAGACATGAAAAAGAATATGTAAACTTTAATACCACGCAGATTGGAAATGTACGAGATAGAATTACAATTCTGTTTACCAATTACTCTATTATTATATCCGAAGAATGATTCAATCACTCACTAATAAGTATTTAGGGGGTACTAATTTAAAAAAATATGAAGATTCTCGAATTGCGAAAATATCGCAAAACAAACACCCAAAACCAAAAAAAACGATACACCTAAACAGAGTACCTCCTCTGAGGGATTTGATGTGGGTAAAGAATGAGAATTTTTTCACATTTCTATTATTAAACTAGTTTTGACTCCATATTACTATTAAAAAAATCGCACCAGATTAAAACTTACGATAATAGGCATTTTCGTATACTATTATACATTTTCCTTATTAAAGATTTATTACAACAATACGAAACAGTTATTTTAAATGTTACAATAGAACGTAGAAATTTCTATTGTATAGAAGTAACAACGTCAATTAAGCGTAATTTTTCTATGAAATGATTATTTTGATTATTACATTTAGTTGTGATTGCTTTCAAAACTATTCATTTAATAACGAGCTCTATAGTTATATCACGTCATGCAATTAGAGGCAAATACCCACAACAGATTCACTTCATTAATTGATAATTAAATACACGCAGATAATGATATACTAATGTCTGTAATGGGCTAAGCAAGAAAGGGTCGGAAAAGGTTCCTTCAGTCGTTATTGTATATGAAAGTTTCGTCATGTTGCATTAATCAAACAACCATGGGGCGGTACACACATTACACTATATTTATTTAATTTGGATTAATATTTTATTCGTGAACGCTGTTAGAAAAGGTATATTTTTATATTTTTTATAATTTTTATTTACTAAGTCTATTACCTACATTAATTTGTTTTAAATTAATTTGTAATATCCGTGGATTCTTATATATAATTTTACAATTTAAACTTAAGTTTTAATTGTATAATAGATATTGAGAAATTTATTCATTTTCTTTGTTTATTTCAATTGACCATTTTTTGCTCTACTTATTACGTTATTTATTTTTCATGCAGATATCTGTGAAAAATGTGTGAAAATCGAAAACTGTCCGATGTTTGCTCACATGAATAAACATCAAAGACAGATGTGGCTTGAACAAGTCCCTTGTGACGTCTTACAAAACGGTGGAGGATCATCGATTTACGGATTTTCTTCTATTGCTAAAGGAGATTACGTAAATATTATAACTGACATATTATTGTAACTCTTACTGTTGAGTTTAGTTATATTTCTTATACTAATTTTCTTTATATAATTGTAGGTGTGCTGCCCTAACTCAAATGTTTGGGGAATCAAGAATGGACATGGTAAAGGTAATAATATCAATCTACCGCAAGAATCAATTAGACCTAATGAAAACAATGGTGCGGGTAATTTTGAAAATCCAATTAACCAAAACTTAAATTTTAACCCTCAACCACAAGAGAACTATGGTAATCAAATAAAACCAATTGACCAAAACTATGGGAATCAAACAGTTGATACCTGGTAATCAAAAATAACTACAACTTGGTTAACCCACAACCAGGAGATATCAATCAAAATATTTATAATAACCAAGGTGGCAGACCAATTGTTCAAAACCCATATAGCCAACCACCTACTAATCAAATCAACCCTGGTGATTATGATAACCCACAAGGCCAACCAGACGGACAAGACGTATACGGAAATCCACAGACCGGATTAAACAATCTGGGTATATACAATCAACAAAATCCAGACTCACAATATCCAAACAATGGAATAAATACTGCCGGAAACCCAAATCAAGGATTCCAAAACAACCAGTATCCAACGCCTCAAAATCCTAACCAAATGGGAGTGTCACCTGGACAAATACAAAATCAAAATCCTTACTATCAGGGTCCCAATGCATATCCTCAGCAACAGCAACAAAACCCTTATCTAAATAATGGCGATGGTAATTCATTTAATGGAGTGAATGCTGGGCAGCAATGTGCAGTACATACAAGCCTACCGCCAGATCCTGCGACAGGATGCTGTGGCAAAGACATGTCAGATAGCGATAGAATAACTGGTAGATATAAACATGCTTAAATTTATTATATACTGGTTACATTATTGATTTTCTCCATAATCTCTATTAGCACGCTATATTTTTGCACTCACTTATCTCTATTTATCACTACTTATCAAATGATTAAAATGGGACAAATATTATTTCAATTAATTTTCCATTCATTCTTACTAACCTTACTACTATCTTCTTCCGCACAGATTTACAAAGTATACTTAATATGTACGCCGCACCTCCTGTCCAAAACAGGCCACGACAGAAATGGCCTCAACAAAACTATCCACAACAGCAAAACTATCCAAACACCTCTTACTATCCTCAGAGAGGCAAACGCTCCGTTAAAAATAGTACAGCAGAAGTTGAACTCGACGACAGAATAGCAGGTAATAAAATAAGATTTTTTTTTATTTAACAATTATACTTTTAGTTACATAACAAAAATTGAAATTGCACTTTATGTTTATTTATACAGATAAATAAAATTGAAGTGTCTGTGTGTAATGTCAAAATAACAGCTTTTTGCTAAATATTATATACGGTTTTATAAGAAAAACACAATTTTTAAAATTTTTGTCTGTCTGTCTATCTGTCTGTCTGTCTGTCTGTTTGTTCCGGCTAATCTCCAAAACGGGTGGGCCGATTTGACGGGACTTTCACTGGCAGATAGTTGATATTATAAGAAGTAACTTAGGGTACTTTTATTTCAGTAAAAGAATTAGGGTTCCACTCAAAAAAAAAAATTTAGCTAGGGCGTCCGGCCGAAGCGAGGGTGAGTCGCTAGTTTACTTTATTATTATTTATTTCCTTGTTGTTATTGTATTTATTTTATATTTTAGGTGGCAAAGAGACTGAGTTAGATCAGTTTCCTTGGACAGTGCTTTTAAAAGTGATCTTTGACTATGGTAATAAACAAGCAGCGTTCAATTGTGGTGGCTCATTGATCAGTCCAAAATATGTTCTTACTGCTGGCCATTGTGTTTTCGAAACAGGAGCCAATATAATTGAGTACGTATTAAAAATATAAATTAAAGTAATATTGATGAACTGTATTTTAGGAAATAATTTTATAATAATTAATTAAACATCATCTTAATGGAAATTTAAATGTGAAACACTTGTTATCTCATCTCGAAAAGTAAATATTAAAGGGTCATTCATTAGTGTTAAAGATATTTTTCCGATAACGTTTTAACCTAACTGGATAATATTTTTTTAATATTTTTTGTAATCTATACATATAATAAAATTCTAACAGAGTCGAATCTATACATTAAATATTTTTGGGAAAATCCTATTGAAATAGTCATTATAATCGATACAGAGGCCGAATCTATAGTTATTAGAATTTTTGTCTGTCTGCCTGTCTGTCTGTCTGTCTGCCTGTTACCGCATCACGAGAAAACCACTGGACAGATTTTGATGAAATTTGGTACGATGATAGCTGGTTATCCGGGTCAACATATAGGATACTTTTTACCACGGGAAATAATCTAATTTCTGAGAAAAAATACAAAAACTGCATTGTAAGAGTATACTAATATGTAAAACCTAAGAATTTGGTTTTTGGTCATGTGAACGAGGACGAAGCCGCGGGCAAAAGTAAGAAAATATTATATTTTTTATAAATTAATTTTCAGTATTGAAATCACGCTGGCTGAGTATGATAAGAGAACGTTTCCGAGAGACTGTAAATCTGTAATGGGAGTGGGAAAGAAATGTATAGATAACGTTGTGATGCACGCAGAAGATGTAATACGTCATCCGCAATATGACGACGATCGCCTCCATAATGATATAGCACTCATTCGACTCCACGGTTACGCTCCATACACGAGTACGTTACTTAACAAGAATATATTAAACTTATAATACTGAAAGTTTAAATTTACATTTGAATTTTTATCATTTCAGGATTCATCCGATCAATATGCCTGCCACCTATCGACATAGATAATCCTGACTTTTCCAACCTGCCTCTCGCCGTGGCAGGCTGGGGCCGTAACGGCCCGTACGTCACTGACATTAAGCAGTCGACTGTAGTCCATTTAGTTCCCCATGACGAATGCCAGAAGTCCTATCCACATTTGACAAGATCACATCTTTGTGCTGCGGGACGTACAGGTGAAGACACTTGTAAAGGTGATTCCGGTGGACCTTTAATGATGTTATATAGAGGTAGCTATTATGTCATCGGTGTAGTCAGTGGAAAGAGAGCAGACAGCCCTTGTGGAACATCAGTGCCGTCCCTCTACACAAATGTTTTTCAATATGTACAATGGATAAATAGTAATATAAAAAATTAATATTATATATTACTATGATATAAAAACTAGTCTATGCATAGGAATACACTTAGGATTATTATGAGTGTGTGGCATAATTTTATGTATAAAATTAATTTAATGAAATATTATGTTTTCTGCAATATATAATAAATAAATAATTAAAAAATATGTTTGACTGCACTTTGATTCTACCATAATATAAAGGCGTCTGTTTGTCCCTGAAACAAAAGACGGATGCATGAGGTAGTATGTACTTGAGACGGCTTACGGTGTTTACGTATTTTTAAATATAGGGTAGTTAGAGTATCATTTGTTTTTTTGTCATTCCTTTTGCTGCCATGGGCTTGCAAGTTGCACACTTGTCTCTCCAACTATAAACAATCATAGAGTAAACGTAAGCATATTTTTTTTATATGTACGAATTAAATATCTAAGTAAACTATATATTTTATTTGGGTATTTGTAATCTTTTCTTGTTTTGAATAAAATACTTATGTAAAGATGATAACCACATATTCATCGATCGATACATGATAGATATCTCATGAGATCAAAGAAGGTTCTGTTGTTCAATCTACAAACTTTTAGATCTAATTTAGGTACTTTAAATGTTTAATTATTCAAAAGTGCTTGTATTAGTCTAATAATCTAATTAAAATATAAAGTCTTTCATTTGATTGTATGGGACATTGTTAATAAAAGTATCTTTATCATATCTCTACTTTCTAATGATAGATATAACAAATTTTAAATAATTAGTTGGCCGGTCGTATAATTAGGCCCGTAGGACTTTTGAGATAGCTTAGTGTCGTTTGCGGTGTTTTGAAACACTTTTGCCCGATAGATCGGATCTGGATGAAGCGAACTAGAAATACAAGATTGTTTCCGTTCAATAGGTCTAATCTCTCAGTTGGGTATTCGTGCTGAAATGATCCTCTTTTATTGGCCTCTCTTTGTTCAAATACTCGACATTTTCCTTTAATAATAGTAATCTCAATAGCTGAATACATAAGACCGGGCGCAGTGTCGAAGTGGCACTTCTGACTGTGTCGATGATCGCAGGTTTGATTACTGACACGATTTAAAACCATTTAATCAATAATATATTTTTTTAACTTTTATGTGGTATTTTCTTATAAATATAAGTTATAACTTCCCATGATAAAATGCTGAGCTAAGCTAACTATACATTATACAACCTACTGTCTAATAAGTACCTCACTGCTTCACGATGCGTCTTAATTCGCATTCTAGATTAAGTCATTATTGCTTAATATTAAAAAAAAAACCTATACAAAAAAGGTACTACTAAGTCTAGTTTTTCTAGTTTTATTCCTACATACATATATAAAAATTACATAATACAATAAAGAAAAAGAAATAAATTCAAACCAAACACGACCAAACATAATTCATACATGAAATTCGTTATAAATATGCAATGAAATCTGACTCCTACTTCATATGCAACGAATCAAAGATGTGCAAAGCGGTCAGTATATTCCAAACTCTGTTCACAACTAGACACGTAAAAGCACAGGTGAGTCTATGTTTCTTAATCTTAATTGTTTCATTTAGATAGTACCAATATTAATTTAGAAAACTGAATGTTGCCACCAAATGTTTACCACCATTGTAAACCTTATAATAAGACTTCCAGTCACGTCGCAAGCACGTGAATTGTGCATTTATTTACACAAAGCCTATGACTGGTAAACATGAACTCTACCTAATAAAAGAACTCATAAAACAGGTAGGCATAATATGTTATAAAGAAATCCCAAAGAAGACCACTCTCGAGTAATGCGCATTTAAAACGACAGGTAAAGATTCAGTGAATTTGATCCTATACATAATATTCCCCAAACCTGATATTTTGAAAATATCGAATTTCTTAAAATGCATAATGGATATATTTGACTCTGTCAAATTTTTATTGTGCATAAATACTAAAATTAACATGTATAGAACATAATTTACTATTTATTGATCATCAATTCATCAAAGTTTTTATATAGGTACATTCAGAAAAAACCATGTCCTGGACTAAAGTGGTAGCTATAACAGGATGTGACAGTGGCCTCGGATGGGCACTCGCCGCAAGAACCGCTCGGGAAGGACTTGTTACAGTAGCAGGTAGGCACATAAAAATAACTAATAGATATTAAACTGAAGAGTTCGTTTTATTTTTGTTTGAACGCGATTATTTTTGGAATTACAAGTTGGAATTAAATATATTTTATTTTATTTTATAGTCTATTTATCTATACTTCTATACTAATATTATAAAGAGGTAAAGTTTGTGAATTGTGAGTTTGTAACGTTGTAGGGTGTAATCTCTGGATCTACTGAACCGATTTAGATGAAATTTGGTAAGAAGATAGTTTGAGACCCTGGGAAGAACACAGGATTTTTTATCCCGGAAATCATCCCTTAAGCGGTTAAAAATGGGGATGAAAGTTTGTATGGGGAATCAATCAGGGTTTGGATGGTTATTTATTAAAGAAGATTATGGACTATAACGTATCTGCGATTCTTAGAGGCGGAGGAAGTATACATAAATAAAGTCCGCACGAGGAACTGCGGGTTACCATGCAGCTAACACTTCATACAATAATTGATTGTACAATTATTATATATACATAGGACAAAAATAGTGTGTGTGTGTGTGCAATTCATACACGGTAAAAGTGAAACTTCAGAAAAGTAAGCTACAAGAGAATAAGATGAATACAGAGTATCGGGAGTAAGATAATTGTAAGGTTTATTTTTTTTTATAATATTTTTACCAAAGTTAATAGTTATTTTACATTTTATTTATTATTTTTCACTTCCTGTGTAATGTATTCTATCTCATTCTCTCGCCGGCTTAATCCTATATAAATATTTATGTGTTTGTCTCTTTGTCGTGACGCATTTTCGTTTTATAGAGTTTCAAATCACGATACTAAAGAAGTTACACTTCAAAAATAGGTATTAATAGATAGTAATACCACGGTAGATATACATATTACCGTGGTAATACCTTGTTTAGACAACGGAAATAGTTTTGTTTCTGTTCCTCTTAACTCTTTACCTATTGGTTTTAAAAAGTTACATGAAATGATGAATATAACTAAATATTTTTAATTTTGTTCACAATTAATAATAAAAAAAAATTAAAGAGTGCGTGTTTGAATGTGTACACGCGTAAGAAGTCAAACTTCTGTAGGTTATCGGTACTCTTTATGAAATTTAATTTATGTTTTAAATAATTAGGATAGGTGAGATACTAAAAAAATCGTGTGCTTGTACATAATATGTACGCACGTAAGAAGTTATACTTCTTTGGCGTAACAGAACAAAAATAGCTAAAGATTTCATCCCGTATGTCACAACTCTGTGTTTGTAAAAGGAATGATAAATTTTAATAAAAATATATATATATTACAATCATATATTCATAGAATATCATTTAAGAAAAGTATATAATATTATAAATCATTTGCCAGACAATAACAACAACCATAGCAACAAATGTTCGCCCTACCCGATCACAATTTTCGTAACGCTCTCGTCACGCATTCACCAGCTTACTCCCCAGTCAAGCGTGCATAAAGAACTTTTACTTCAAAAATATTAATGGTAGTTTTATAATATTTCCAGGCATGTACAAAGGAACGGATACTGAAGCTTCACGGGCTCTTAAGAATCTATGCGCTTATCCGTGTAACTTGGATGTTACAGATTCCAAAAGCATTACTGAATTTTATAATTACATTAAGACTCTTATGAAAAACAATCCAAATTACAGTGAGTTATTTTAATTCCAATAGATATTGTAAATTTAGGTATGCAGACCCACAAAAATTTAGGTTGAATAAAATAAACTGGAATCGAATTTCATTTGTAAAGCATTTTTGTACGTTGTTTGAAAACCAAAGAGTAATAAAAATATATGAATTTTTCGATCAAAAGTAAGAATAGCTATCATAAAGTGAATATCAATATGAAAATTTTCATATCGATGTTTATTTACTAAAGTTTTTAGTATTCTAGAGAGCACACGCGTCAAGTACTTTTCCAAATGGTACATTTTTTTATGAAAATTGTGGTCACAAATCCCTAGTGGGTCACGTTTAGTTTAAATATATTATTACTTAAAAAAAATTGAATAAAAATCCCTTATTTTAAGACATTCAATCGAGTTCAACACTTTTCAATGAAATATACACGTTATGTATAGTAGCTTTAAAGCCTGTTTTTCGTCATAACACAAAACGATCTATAAGAAATTAAACTTATTGGAGTAGGTACTGAACTAAATGGTGTAAAATAACAAACCTTTTTTTCTTTTAGAACTATATGCAGTAGTCAACAATGCTGGAGTAATGACGATAGGTGACTATGAGTGGCATACACCGCAAATCATAGAAAATACTATAAATGTAAATTTACTTGGGGCAATGAGGATAGTCTCGAAATTTTTACCTGATCTACGACATAGCGCAAATGAAGTAAGACTAGAAGAATTAATAATATAATAATATTATGACTATGTATATTCTCAAAAAAATATTTGAGCTTGTATCTCATAATGTTAAAAACAAACTAAAAGGTCCTATTTATTAACTAGTGATGATAATAAATTATTATTCAATATTTTATTATCAAGCTTGTTCAAATTAATCGTTAGCAAATACTTTAAAAAATTTTCGTTTCTCGATTAAGTATGCGTATATATATTATACATACATATTACATAGGTAAAAAATGAACAGTTCAGACTTTTGAACTTTTCGATTTTCCAGATATATTTTTTTTTTGGGTTTTCCCTATTTTTTGTACTTAAACCACCCCTAACACACCCCCACCAAAACAAAAAAAGAATTATTCAAATCAGTCCAGTCGTTTTTGAATTTTAGCGAGATTGTGTTATCAGGCTTCTCTTGGGCAAACTCGCTAAATCGTAGACCTTATCTATGGCTTCGAGCTAAGATGAAGGTCAAGAGTAAGCCTATTCCTAATAAAAAAAGACTAACAAACGGCAATTGATTTTTATTATTTATATAAATAGATGTCAATCAAATTTAAATACACAATTATATAGAAACTATATTTTATATGCTTTTTTATTTACTTTTGACTAATTTACTTTTTTCTATTTTTTATTTTATTTTGTGTATAATAAGGGAATTAAGCCACGGATAATAAACATTGCAAGCCATTGCGGGTTGCAACCTCTGCCAGGCTTTGGACCCTACAGTGCAAGTAAAGCGGGCTTATTAGCTTGGACTCGTGCTTTACATTTGGAGCACACTCAGAACCATTTAAAAGCAATAGCTTTTGTACCAGGTACAATATAAAAACGTTAAAAAAAATGTAAAAACCGACTACCAAGCACTAAAATGCAAAAAATAACTAAACGGGGGGTTTCATTTAGAATATTAAATATCTAATCAGATATTTTCGAAGTCAGTGCCAGCCGACAATATTTTAAGATATGAATATCTAATAGGTAAATATGATTTGGTATGAATTCTAAAAATATTATACATCATTTTGTGATGTGTTTTAGGTATCGAATTAATATATTAGATTTGCTTTGCATCAGCTGGTACCGACTTCGAAAATATCTGATTAGGTACCTATTCTAAATGAAAACCCCCGTTTAGTTATTTTTTACATTTTTGTGCCTGGAAGTCGGATTTTTTTTGTTTTTCCATTTTTAGTGTAAACGCATTAAGCAGGTAATTTGTAAGAAGAATTTTTTTTTAATTACATATTCGATTAAGCAATTTATTTAATAAATAATTTATTTGTTGATTTTTTAAAAATTGCTTAACCGATTTCGATAAAATTTAAATGATACCACCAGGGAAGTATACCCTGTGAAACAAAAAAAATCCAAATCGGTTCAGGCGCCTTCGAGTAATCGGTGAACATACATGACAAAAAAACAAAGATTCCGACGAACTGAGAACCTCCTTCTTTTTGGAAGTCGGTTAAATTTGTAAACAAAATTGCATTGCTATTTTGAATTAATAAGTTTGAAGTTATTTATATTAATTTGTTTGATTTTTCTTTATTCTCAGGTGGGTTTGTTGGATCCAGTTATTTAATGGCTAATCAATTCCAAAACGGAAATGAAATGTTGGCACATTTATCGGAAGAGCAAAAATATTTACATGAAAAGAGAATGCGAGCTTTAAATGAATATTTAAAACATGCTTCTAAATATGCTAAATATGATTCGTTAAAGGATGAAAATATTATTGAGACGTTTATGAAAGCTCTCACTGATGAAAACCCAAGAAAAATGTACAAAGTAGAATCATGGCGTTACAAATTTTATTATAATTTATTTAAATTGCCTTTTCCAGATACAATTTGTAAATGGCTAATTAAAAAATTTTTAAATTTCCCTGATCCTAAATGAAAGATTAAACCTTATTTTAGCTCAATTGAATTTTATTTATATACCGTCTTTATATATCGGTGGTCTTAATGTACCATCATCCACAATTGATATCTATTATAAAAGCGAAAGTAACTCTGTCTGTCTGTCGGTTACCTTTTCACGCTTAACCCTCTGAACCGATTTAGATGAAATTTGGTATGGACATAGTTTGAGACCCTGGGAGGACATAGGATAGTATTTATTTCAGAAATTATCCCTTGAGGGGGTAAAAAGAGGGGTGGAAATTTATATAGGGAATCGATCATTTCTTAAGTAAGGGAAAAAACTCATCATACCTACATATGTATATAAAGTCTATCTATTCCATACTTTAAGCGTCAAAATCTTATTTTAAAGTCAATACAAAATTAATGTTTATAAAAAATGCTGATGCTTAGTGTAGTAAATTCTACAAAATGTTTACAATAGTAGTACCAAATAAATATTTCTTGAATTCAGTTGGATTTAAAAGTAAAAATGGTAAAATCATTTTCACTTCACTGTGTGTGGATTAACCCTGTTTTCCAATTACAGAGCATAATGCCGCACTTTGGCGCACAAACAAGAACAACACGAAAAAACACTTCTTATATTTCCTGCTACTGAGTTAATATCCATTGCGCGCATCACGCCAAAGCCGCTATTTTCAAAGTGCTTGGTTGTGCGGAGCGTTGCTGTAGTTGAAAAATTCAAAGTTGAACATTATGCCACATAATGCGCTTTAGTGTTAAAATTGGAAAACGCCCCGAAACTAGTTGTCAAGAGCATTATTTCAAATGTTAACTGTCAAAGCTTTGTCAAATGTCAATTTACAATTGTCAATTGTCAAACTTTTGGCTATTTTTTGCTGTGATTGTGTTACTGATCTTTTATTCTACTACTTAAATTGCCTTAATGTTGTTAGCGTAAACATTTCACACCAGTGTCATAAAATATATGTCCCATTACAATAGTTATTGTTACTTCATTATTCCACAATGGAAGTACAATTTGGACCCAATTCCTCCGATGAGCCGGTGAGTCCTTATACTGAATTCCTACTAATATTTTACTTGTTTTTATTTAAAATAAGTTTCAAAAATAAAATATTATTTGAATTTCATGTATTTATGTATTTTGAATATCAAATATTAGTTTAGTATTACTATATTTTGTTATTAATTTAGTATTACTATATTTTTATTACAGAATTTACTATACAAACTTCAACGAAAAATCAAAGTATTTAATACTAACAACTCTTTAGCAAATAGAGGATATAATTTAGTGGCTTGTACTAGTAAATATGGTATAGTTTTTATAGCCTCACCTAATGGGATGCTATCAGGTAAGCTCAAATTTCCACACTTATTTGCTTATGCATGAATTAAGAAAAATGCATAATACCACAATTATATTTTAATCGCCACATATTAATCAAAATCTTTCAATACGAATTTATTATTCCAGTATATTACTTAAAAGAATTAATTGATAAGGAATCTGAGGCACAACATGTATTGTTGAAACTTCAAGTGTCTCCCACACACATTGCTGTAAACTGTAATCAAGAATGGCTTGCAGTTATTGGTGGACAAATGCTACTTGTTTATAAGTGCATAGACTTTCAAAATCCGGTATGATTTAATCAACAAATCTAAAATAATTTAGTTTGTGTATAGTAGTTGACATAAAACAAGAAACAGTTGCTCTAGACTTTTATTATTAGTATTATTTAACTTGATAATAAATGTTATGTTAGGTATATATGAAACTAATACCTATTTATAATTGACCTTGTATGTAATATTTGATGGTATATTTTATAAAATAACAAGAAATATGCAGGTGGATGATAAAGAAACTTTAGTATAAACATAAACCAAGGCAATGGTAGCCCAGCTGTCATTCACTCATTTGGGAAACTGAGTGAAGTGGGTTCAAGTTCCGGGTCTCGAACCCCTGATATTTTCATGTGGGAATCATTTCTAACATTATTACCACTTGCCTTGCGGTGAAGGTAAACATCGTGAGGAAACCTGCACATCTGAGAAAACCTAGCAAGATTTTGAATGACATGTGAAGTCTGCTAACCCGTACTTAGCCAGCGTGATGAACTATGGTCTAATCGGACCGACTATGCCTAATAGGACGTTAAAAAATGGCTAAAAAGAAATAAATATGAACATTAAACCACAATGATTAGTAATTTTGTTGTATAGTACAAAATTTTATTAAATTTGCTGTCAAACTGTTGCCAAAGTGTTAATTTTATTTGTATTATGTTGTATATATTTAATTTTGTATTGGATCTTGTCCAAGACGCTTATCATACCCTAATTCTAAAAAAACATCCCAACATTTTACAATTTCCATGGCATTTAATTGTTTTTCTTTTTGTATTCAATGACTTACAAATCAATTCGAATTAAAAGTATTAAAACAATTTTAATTTTGTCAGAAAACTAAACTTACTTCGCTATGGAAATGTGTCACCACTTCATTATGTTAGTGACTAAACTAAATGAAATTTGACCATAATCATAATTGGAAATTTACTAAAACATATATGAATAGAATTTACCTATCTTTTAAAAAAAGACTAACTGTTACAAAAAAATAAAATATTGATATGATTGAGCCATGTGAGAGGGGTTAGTTTATATAGAATTATATCCAAAATGAAAAATGTTTATATTTTATAACCTATAATTTAAGACAAGCATCTTAGTAGTTTATTTTTTTTTATATTAGGAAATAAGGCCAGCTGTGACTATCAAGTGTGATGTGAATCCTTCAACATTTGTGTCATCATTACAATGGAATCCTTGTATCCCTGATACTATTGGAATTGTATATTTTGACGGCACTCTCTTGGTCAGTCAAGTCAGTACTATGCAAGTGAAAAAAATACAATCTAATGCAAGGTGACATTTTATTTTATTACTTATTTCCTGTGGCTTTGGTCATAAAAAGTACCCTAATATTGAGGATTATATATACTACTAGCGTCTCACCCTCGCTTAGCTCGGGTTTATCCCTAGGTATGTTTTAGTATGATATAGACTATAGTTGATGAGTTGTTGTGGATGTATATGTTATGGGTTGTATTATAATGTGTCCTCTGGCGTGATTGAGTAACAAACATCCATCCATCAAAACTTTCTCATTTTTAATATTTGTTATTATTATTATATTTATGGGATTACTGTTTTGAATTTGCTCAAACACCTTAAGCCATTATAGTATTCCTTATAACATCCTATTTTTGTACTAATTCCCTAAATATATTTATAATTAACTTGAAAAGGAATGTCAGTTTGAAGCATTATCATTTCTTTATTAATTTTTAGATGTCTATGTTGGAGTCCTAAGGGAAAGCAACTGGTAACTGGCAACACTGATGGAACACTCACTCAGTACAAACCAGATTTATCACAAATGAAAATGGTTCCAACACCAAGATTATTTGAAGGAGCTCCTGTTGAAGCAATGGCCATTTATTGGATTGCTACCTACCAGTTTGCAGTTATATATAAAAATGCAGCAGATAACAGCCGCCCAGGTACAATATTTTTATATAGATATACTGTAAGCTTTACTTATCTGAAAAGATAAAAAAATTTACTATAATTTTATTTGGGGCATATTGGATACTAGTAAATCACCCTCGCTTTTCTTCAGGTTTGTACCTAGACAAAAGCAAATCTATCCCACGGGAAACGTACATTTTTCCGGGATAAATAAATAGTAACCTATGTGCTATTCCAGACTATAATCTATCTCTGTGCCACATGCAAACCCGTTCTGGCTTGAAAGAATAACAAACATCCATCCAACCAAATTTTCATATTTTTAGTATTAGTAGGATAAGTATGGATTATCTTATTTAAATAGAGAGACAATATTTGTGTGTGATACTTTAATTTATGGCCCATTTTTGGCCATTATGGTATACTTTAATTTAAAAAAAAAAAACATTTATTTGTCATGTATATTTAAACTAAGTATTATATTTTCAGCTGTAACAATAGTCAATACCCCCAAAGGAGGTGCACCAACATGCATCAACTATGAAGACATTTGCTACAGTATGGGGTCTAATAGACCCTGGTATTATTATTTACAAGGAATTTCTCACTGGTAAGATCCATTATTTTCCCTTCAAGGTAATTCTAATAAATTTTGTAATAAATGAAAGCATCTTAGCTTTCTTAACTCTTTTAAGTGAACCTATGCCTATAAATTACTGAACCAATTTTAATGCGATTTTTACTGTTGGGCAGAGTATTCAGAGAAAAAGGAAATAATTATTTATGTAATTATAATTTATTATATATAAAGTAAAATGATTTTTTTTTGTTTTAAAGACCATCAATTTAAATATCTGTCTGATTCACTTTTGATTATGTAATTGGTGTCAATGTTCTTAATCATAGAATAGTATGTATTTGCATTTCCAAAAGCATTACATACCAACTAATATTTAAAATAAAAACATTAAATACTTCTACAATTAATACTTAATATCCTATTATAAAAAGAATTGGTATAAATCATGTCATTTTTTTATATTTTTTCTTTACAGGAATATAATACTGACATCATCGTCCAACAGTATGGAAATAGCAACATTGGCCACCATGGATGGTTCTAATTGGGTACAATGGTGCCAGGTATGTTATCTAAAATCTCTTATAATATAGAATTCTTATATTATTCTGAGGCAGTGGTAGCCCAGTGGCAAAACACTTGCTTGGGAAACCAAGTCAAGTATGTTCAAATCCCAAGTCATTTATTAGTATCATGTGCAAATCAGTCTTTTATTATTATCATGTGCAAATCATTTTCAACATGATTACCACTTGTCTAATGGTGAAGTGGAAATGAATCGAATAAATGTGGAATTGTAATATATTTTTGAAAACCACTAATTTATATGATTTTAAAATGATGTACTGTAAATTATTTATATTAATTATTGTATTATATATATCCTATGAAAACTTATCTAATATGAGATCATTCCTAAATTTTAACAAACATACATTTTCAATTAAATTATTTATATATATTTTCAGTCAGATGAAGCAAGACCTGAATTGCCTTTAACAGATAAAAAGCAAGAGAACTATCCAGTTGGTATCTGTATCGACACGGCTGCCATACATCAGTTACCTTGGGGTAAATATCTATATATCACATTAGGCATACATAATTTATTTTTTAATTCTCTGTTTGCTTATGTTGGTGCGTCTCCGTGTATGGTTGCGTGCGTGTACGCACATAGACATTATATACGAGTATGTAGGAAAAAAATTAAAAATCTTTTTCTTCCTGCCCATTTCCCAAGGCACATGGGGTCGGCGCAGTTAGTCTTCCTCTTCCATTCTCCCCTATTACTCGTCATCTCATCATTCACCCCTTTCTCTTTCATGTCTTGTCTCACACAATCTATCCATCATTTCTTCGGTCTTCCTCTACCTTACCATCCATCTACATTCATTTCCATCACTCTTCTCGTCACATGCGTTTCATCCCTCCGCTTCACATGCCCATACCAGCTAAGACGATTCTCTTTCAACTTCTCTGTCACTGGTGCTACTTTTAAGCTTCCTCTTATGTACTCATTCCTTATTTTATCCATCCTCGTCACTCCACACATCCACCTTAACATTCTCATCTCAGCAGCATGCAATCTTGCCCAGCATTGCGATCCATACATAACGACAGGTCTTATTACAGATTTATAGATCTTACCCTTCAACTTAAGGGGCATCCGCTTATCGCAAACGAATGCCCAAGTAGGACTCGAACCCGCGACTGTCGGTATAAGTAATAAGGCAATAGATTGATAGATATGTGAGTAAGTTAATGAGAAAACGAGTGAAGCAAAAGGATGGCAGAGGAGCCAGAACATGTGTTAGTGTGAGACGACGTGTGAAAGGACGATCTAAGAAAAAGTGTAAAGAGAAAGATGTTATATTTTTAATTAAACTTACCCGACCAAAGAACATGTACGGATTTGATTCCAATACCCATATCATATATACGTGTAGCCGAGTGTGCGTGCCTGTTTATATGTATGTGTAATTAGACAAATATTATTTTATAGAGATGCATAAAATATGACACATGTGTCATGCAAATCTACGTTATATGTAAGTGTTTTTCTTATTATTAATTCAAATTTTAATAATTATATTTATTTCAGGTGAAAACCAAACACTTCCACCAATGCCTTTACTGCATGTAGTATCTCAAACTGGGTGGTTATCTATATTTAATGTGATTAATTTGAACAAGTCAGCACAACAACTATGTAGTCCCACACAACCATTGCTATTGCCTAATAATGCTTTAACATGGTAAGTATTTAAACTATTGATTAATTAGGTGACAATTTATTAGTGAGTAGACCAATAGGGAATATGTATGTTTTTTTATACAAGCTTACATCGTTATATAATTGTAATTTTTTATATATCATACCGCTACGGATACTTTAAACGCTCGCCATTTCGCGCGCTTGGCGTGACGTCACAGTATGATATATGTACATAGAAATCATATCTCAATTTGTAACAAAATCGCTAATCGCTCTGTTATGATGTACTCTGACGTCATATTCGGTCTGACCAATGGCGTTGCGTTTCAACAATTTTTTTCAACTTTATTTAAATCATACATATATTCCCTATTATGGTCATATTCACACCATTGTTTTATGAAGAATGTGGTTTAATACTAGGCTAAATTAGGCCTTTAAAAGGCAATGAACTCGAGTAATTAACAATTAAAATAATTTATTATTACAATTTAAAATTATTTACTTTTAATATTTTTAGACAGTAGTGTATTTAGAGTTATTAATTTTGAAAACTTAGTTATATTTTGTATTTTTACATAGTTTAAAATGAAGTAGCTCCCGCTGTCTGTTCGCTTAGATCTTTTTAACTACTCAACGGATTTTAATGCAGTTTTCAGCAATAGATAGAGTGATTCATTAGGAAGGTTTATATGTAAATAATACATGCATATTATAGTACAGAATTTCTGTTTTGCAGCTATTTCGTGTCACTGCGACCATTTCTGGTCTATTGTGATCGAAGATTATAGTACAGAAAAGCCGAGAAATTCAAAGATTTGTATTTCATACTAACCGTTAAAACGTACCTAGTATAGTCCTTAGTATAGTATAAAATAATTAAACGATATATTATTTAAATTGTTGGAAAATTTTATTAAGTGTTTATAAATGTGATTTATTTTTCAGCAATATACCTGACGACGTACCAGCACAACCGCAGCAACCACCCGCACCTATTGCTCAACCAAAGGTTATCATTACGACTTTTTAAAATAAATTTATTTTACTACATCTCCTATCAACATTATATATTTCTCCCATTTTTCATTTGCTATATTTTGCCTTAATTTTAAATTTTATTCATAATCATCAGTTAAGACTGAACTGTTAAGTCCAATAGAAAAAAATAATATTAAAAATTAGTGAAATTAAAATGGTTCCAGTTTTTCACAACAAAACACATTGTATAATAAAAATAATAATAATGCCACTTGTAATATTTAATACTTTTCTCACCTAAACTGTATTCTGAGCTGTTGGCATAGTAATACTGTGAATAAATTTAAAAATTGACGATTCAGAAGTACTTGTAAGAGTCTCATAGAATAAACTATATTTTGACCTCGAGTTTGAATCTAAAATTATATTTCGTTTTTAGCAACCTCCTCAAATGCAAACAATACAACAGCTACTCCAACAACCGACCGCTCTTCAACCGCAAATGCAACAACAATTAAAGCAGCCCCAACCACAGCAACCGGCGCAACCACCGCAACCACAAATACAACAACCAACACCAATCGTACCGAAACCTGTGCCCCAAGCGCCCAATAGCGCGTTTCAACCAGGTATCGTATATTTAATTATGGAAGTCCCTAAATTAAAATAAAGCGTTACAAATATAATAGACTAGCGACTCACCCTCACTTTGTTCGGGTGCGTACTTAAGCTTAAATATTTTAGGTTAGGTTAAAAGCCCTGTTAGCCGTTAACACGTCACGTGACCAAGCCCATGACGACTTACATGAATTAACTCCCCATCCAAACATTAATTTTTGTTTACATATATAGATAGATTTGTATTTTTTTTATGTTAACATTAAATTTGTACCAACAAATAGTTTCCAGGTATTGACCGATGCCTAAATATAAGCTACAATCACCTGTTGCTTAGTTTTTTTTATTATTCTGCTGTTTTTTCTTCCAGCATCTCAGCCATATGAAGTCAAGAAAGAAACGCCATCAGTTACAACCGAAACACCAACTTCGTTGGTAATGTAACTTGCTTTTATAATAAAATGTGCATATGTATATATTATCTAAATATTTACAATTGTGGGATCTATAGTGCTATTATATAAGATGTTCTATGTAACTCGACAGCTCGTTAGAATCCATCGCAAAAGCGCATAAGCAAAAGTATTGGGATAGTACAATTAGTGTGAAATAGCGCGCCCTGTTTAGTTTAATAAAAAACTACCATTGCCCGCGGCTCCGCCCGCGCTCTGATGACCAAAAACTAAATTCTTAAGTTTTACATATAAGTATACTTTTATATTGCAGTTTTTGTATTTTTTCTCAGAAATGAGATATTTTCCCACCGTATAAATATCCTATATGTTGACCCGGATAACCAGCTATCACCATACCAAATTTCATCAAAATCTGTCCAGTGGTTTTCTCGTGATGCAGTCACAGACAGATAGACAAAAATTCTAAAAACTATAGATTCGACCTCTATATTGATAATTTTGACTATTTCAATAAGATTTTTTATAGCCTCAACCGAAAGCCACAGTTCAAGTACCGAAACCCCAACCAGTAGAAGTAACAGCTGCAATGAAACTAGAGCAAGAGAGAATTAGCAAAGCAAAAGCGAATCAAGAACTAAAGAAAATGCTCATCAAAGAAGTTAATGATTTTCAAATGGAGTTGTATAAGTTTATGAAAATGACTCAAGAGCGGCAGGAAAAGGTAAATTACTATATCCACTATGTCTTCTAATGAAAATCTAATATCTATTATTCGCCAAATCGGACGGTTTCAAAAATTTTTATTTTTGATTTTCTTAATATTTTGGTATTTTGACTTGACGACACGTTTGGCTCAGTTTGTAGTGACCCTACGTGCTGCGCCAGAGGTCGCGGGTTCGAGTCCCGCTGGGGGCATACGTTTGTGTGATGAGCACGAATGTTTGTACTCCAGTCATGGGTGTTTATATTTATAATATGTATGTATTTAAAGTTATATATGTATAATGTATCAACTATCTGGTATCCATAACACAAGCCTCGTAGCTTACCATGGAACTAGATGGTGCTGTGTGTTAATGTCCTGACATATTTATTTATTTATTAATATACAGATTTAACACCTCCAGGTAAATTTCTAAGAAATTAATTCAACTTCTAAGAAATCTATTGTTAACTGACACGCCGGCGTGTCCGCGGTCGTGGAGAGGTTGATATTATGTACGATTTATAACTTACTTTTAAGACCAAATATTGTTTTTAATGACCTCAAAAAAAGATGAGGTACTCAATTTGGGTGTATGTGTTTTGTCATTATATGTTGCAAAATATTTTTAATAAATGTTTGTATTGTTTAAATACCAATATTGAATAGGTTATTTTGGATTATTTTTCATATCAGTTGCAACAAGAATTACAATCAGCTAATTTAATTACGGAAATTGACATGGATGCGGAGAAGCTCAGGAAGGAATGCTCCTTGGAAGATTTGCGTGACACTGTCATACAGCTCAAGTTGGAACTGGTACGCACGTGCGCCGCCGTCGCCGAAGCCAGAGCACACGCTGAGTGAGTATAATATTAATACTTTTTCGATTTACGTGGATATTTATGGTATAAACTTTAAATGAAATTATTTTTTGCCGTTTTATTTTTATTTTATAGCATGGTCACGGGAGAGATGAAATCAAAACTTATAGTTATTACTTATTACAAATGGTGCCTGCCTACAAAATGGCGTCATAGGACCTAGGATATTAAAAGTTTTAATATTTTTAAATTTTATTCTAATGACAACTCCAATTAGAAATATATATCTATCTATTAAAATTTTTGATACTCTGATGGTGTATTAAGTATATATTTTTTATACAGAGCAAAAGACCAACGTGAGTGGACGCAAATGGACCCTCTAACAGCCAAACGTATAGCGTCAGTAAAGAAACTTTCATACTATGTACAAAATCAACTCGATCAAGCGCAGAAAGCTCTTGATCATAAATGGAACGAAATGATCGCAAGAGATGAATACAGCAAGTGAGTAAAAATGTCTGTTTTTCAATCGAAATGAACGAACAGAAATGAATGAAAACACTTTTGTTAATTGAAATGAATGAATGAAATTAACCTTTTTTTTTAAATTAGAGTTATAAAAGCACTTTGTTAGCTAATTTTTTTTTAATAGATCACTAAACTATGTATGTAATCAAATTTTAGCTTTAAACATATTGATTACTTCTTATTATGTATATTATTTATTTTTGAAATTTGGAAGTATGTGAAATTCAAATAACAATACAATAAGTTGGTTGTCGGATGATGGAGTATGGAAGTTGACTGTTAAACTCTAAACAATACCAGGAAAACTTCCGAGTTAAGCCTTATTTGGTCACTGTGATGTTTCCTATATATTAAAGTTGATCCGACATACGTTGTTTTATTTAAATTTTATTACGTAATTTTCTTATTTGTCTTCAAATGTTAATTGTATCAAGCCTTTTGTGATTTTTTTATATAGGATGTGTAATCTGACTATAGTATTATTTTATTGATTAGAAAAGTTGCATGTTTTTTAATTTGTTTTTTAAAGTTTATTGAAAATTGTTAAGAGGTAATAAAAAAAATAACAATTGATTTTTCATGTAATATTACAATTATAACTGGTTTTATTTTAAATGTAAATTCAAACGCACGTGACGTCATTAGATATCGCTTTAGTAACGCCACCGCACGGCGGAATGATAAAACACATGTTTACGTTGTCAAAATAAAAAAAAATGTCATTGCATAATACAGGCTATATTTGTTTTAAAATTATTTAACTGATGTAAATAAATTTTTGTTATGACACATGGTGATACGAATATAGAAAATATAAAAGTATAGTATGATTACGATTGGCGCACAGCTTCAACGGATATAATGACGTCACAACCAATCACAAGTCGTTTTATTTCGTTCAAAAATTTAACAATTTTTTATTAATAATTACCAAAAAATGGATTTTTTAATAACAAAAAAATTATTTAAATATATTTTTAATGTATTTTTTTTTTCATTTGTATACAAATTTGTGACAAAAAAATATTATGCAACTTCTCTATATTTCACATAACGTTAGTGTTTAAGTAATATTAAAATTTTGAATTCCAGGCCAGGAGACCGTATGATACGTCCCATATTAGACGATGTGTATCAGCCTTTAGTGAAACAACAAGAAATAATCAGTAGACAGCAGGCTATGATAAAAACTTTGAAAAACACTATGAAAGAATGCAATATCGCACCATCATTTAGATCCACTTCGCTATTACGAAACACGCCTTTTAAGAATAAGTAAGTTGTGTGTTACTAGCAAAGTTTGAAAAACAAAACAAATCTATCCCACGGGAACCGTACATTTTTCCGGAATAAAAAGTAACCTACGTGCTATTAGAGACTATAATTTATCTCTGTGCCAAATGTGTAATTTCATCCAGATCCGTTCACCCATTCTAGCATGATTGAGTAACAAACAAACATCCATCCATCCAAACTTTCGCATTTATAATATTGATTAATAAGATTATACGTATAGATTATTTATGAATGAAATAGTGAAAATTAGATCTGATCAATTTTTATATTTTGAAAAATAACATAGTGTCAAATCTCTTCCGTCTGGAGATGGATCAGAAATGCTGGTTTGACTATCAAACAAAAATTGGACAACTTTCCAAGAACAAATTTTGATAAAAGTTTCCCTCATTATACAAATATTAAAATACCTTTAGTTTTGTGTTCTTTTTTCATCATGACATCAGGATAAACATATTAAATACCACTTTTAAATACGACTTTTTTTTATTTCAGAGATCCACTATCAAAACTGACAAAGAATATATTGAACATGAGTATTGAACCTCAAAACAAGGCAAAAGAACAGTTACTAAGTTCCCAAAAATTGGACGCTCTCAGAGATGTACTGTCCAATCATAAACCTATTAAAATTAAACCAGTGAGTGTGGAAGTGACTCAACACTTGGAAAATATGAAGAAGAAGTATGAACAAAGTGTACGGGAAAGAGAATTGAAGGAGGAAGCTTTGAATGCTTCGGCTAAAGAATTTAAAGTACCTGGTAAGTAGTTACTGTTAATAAGATTAGTATGGTAACACACTCGCTTAGATAATAAAGGGAATTCAAATTCTGAATAATATAATTTAACTAGCAGACGCTGCGGCTTCGCCCGCGTACAATCTATAAAAAAAACTCTTTGGGTTTATGTTATACAGCGACTCACGCTTGCTTCGCTCGGGTTCGTCCCTATATATTACTAGCATTGCCCGCGGCTCCACCCGCGTTCAGATGACCAAAAACCAAATTCTTAGGTTTTACATATTAGTATACTCTTACATTACAGTTTTTGTATTTTTTCTCAGAAATGAGATTTTTCCCGCGGTAAAAAGTATCCTATATGTTGACCCGGATAACCAGCTATCACCATACCAAATTTCATGAAAATCCCTCCAGTGGTTTTCTCGTGATGCGGTAACAGACAGACAGACAAAAATTCTAAAAACTATAGATTCGGCCTCTGTATCGATGATATATAATAGATGATAATGTTTATTTCAATAAGATTTACCAAAAAATATTTAATATACAGATTCGGCTTAGTTACAATTTTATTATATGTATATATATTATATATTTTTACAATAATGTATGGA
This sequence comes from Brenthis hecate, assembly GCA_951806755.1. Taxonomy (NCBI): domain Eukaryota; kingdom Metazoa; phylum Arthropoda; class Insecta; order Lepidoptera; family Nymphalidae; genus Brenthis; species Brenthis hecate. The sequence continues at coordinate 1,182,628 of OX638266.1, read as the reverse complement.
AGTCTGCCCGATTTGTTGAGATTTATGATTACTGCTCAGCTCCCTTTAGTAGCATGATGATGTATAGCCTATAGCCTTCCTCAATGAACGAGTATTTAATGCAAAAAGAATTTTTCAAATCGGATTAGTAGTTGCTGAGATTAACGCGTTCAAACAAAGTCTGCCTCTTTATAATATTACTATAGATGACCTCGAGCTTCTGGATGGAGTCAGAAGGTTGATACAGGTACACTTTAATAGTTGGGAAGTTTTCGAGTTTTGGCTCATTCGATTCATTTTGATGTGTTCCGTATACCTTAAAGAAATACTAATAATGTTTTTTTTTTAATTGTACATTTTAGATTCATAAAATTCTGATTTAAGGAAGCAAATGCAAAAATTAAATGTCCAGTTACTAAAATTTTTACCCGTTTTATATTATGACTAAAGTTTTATTTATATTGCTAAGGTTTTTTCAAATATTATTTATTAAATACTATGAAAGAAGCTATAGAATATAATATGTATATATACTTTTAGTAATTGAAGAAGAAAAGCCAATGGAATCGTTTCCTAAACCACAATTACCATCGTTCTCGCAAATGCCAGTAAAGAACGAGCCCAAAGTTGTTACGCCAAGTTTTAGTCAAGTTGTACCTCAAGTGACACCAAACTTGTTGAAAAATGAAGGGAATGCCTTTAAAGGTCCAATTGGAGGTATACCTACATATGGATGTAAGTCATAATATGTATTATTTATCTATTATATTTTAATTGACAAAACAAAATTCATGAAATTTTTATTGAAGGTTTCCATGTTAACGAAAAACAAAAACAGTTGTCAAGGTCCTATGTTTTGAATAGAATTGTAATTAAATACAAATTGAAATTTTATATCTTTTACACAAAAATTTATGGATTTTGTAAGGAATTGTATTTTATATTTTATAAAGTGAATTAAGTGGTTTAAAACATCAAATCAAACTAATATCGAAGTATAAAAATTCATACAGTAGTTTATTACCTATGATCTTAATTGAAATACTACTTTAAAGCTTTGACCAGATTAATTAAATCAATGTACCTATTAGCCCAAACACCGTCTTTCGACTGTCATATAAAAAGTATGTATGTCAGTCGGGAGCTCTTCACTGCGTCAAACCCGTGTATGAATTAGGAAACTATGTAGTAAGAAACTATGTAACTATGTGTATAATAATAATAAAATATGCAAGTTTATTGTAATGTGTGTGTGTGTGTGTGTGCACGCGTGTGCGTGTGTGTGCGCCTGTCCGTTTATTTGTGTCTGTTTGTTTGTGTACTTGTCACGCTATTATATAAGACACTAGTGACTCACCCTCGCTTCGTTCGGGTTCGTCCCTAGATTGCTTCCCCATACAAACTTTCATTCCCATTTTCACCCACTTAATATGTACCACCTCTATGTCCCACCCCGGGGCTTCAAACTATCTTCTTACCAAATTTCATCTAAATTGGTTCAATGGTGTCAGAACTTATTCGGTACTAACAAGCACACAAAAAAATCTTTGCTCTTTATAATATTAGTATAGATTCATTATTAATGTAAAACTAGTAATAATTAATATTGCAACCTCGAAATATATTTCTATAAAACTTAATGTTACAGTTACACAATCAGCTGTACCTGAAGCTAAATCAGACGTAGTGAAGGAATCTCCAATAAAAACACCGTCTTATAATTTTAAACCAGCAGTTCCAGTCGCTAGAACGTTGTTTTCTGATGGTATTTTTTTATTGAATATTTAAAGAATATATAAAAATATATAGTTCAGTTTTATGGAGGTATAATTTAAATGATCCTTTACTTTGCACAACAATATTGATACACCATATTTGTTTCCAAGGTTTTATATGTATACATCTTTATTAGATATATTTTTGGAACTACATAAATTGATTTAAATTAAAATAAATTCATCCTAAAGACATCACAAGCAAATATAATGGCTCCAGTGAAAAAGGTTTTTGTTACTGTTTTTGCCTTTAATTATTTTAATTGCACTGTTCTTATTTCTGATAATTTTACATATGACAATTTAAAAAATATATCTATTATTTTCTCATTCTCTTTCATTCTACATTTAATAATTGTTATATATTTTTTGTGTATAGAAAAAAATTAAAATTTATATTACACAATGTTTTCATAGAACCGAAACAAGAAAAGCAAGTAGAAGCCACTCCAAAACCAGTTCCAGCTTTGCAACAACCATCTTCTGAACAGAAAATGAATGCAAGTCAGAATACAAAGAGTTTGCTAAGACAATACATTCTGAGAGACTCAAATGAAAGTGCATCACTGAATAATGAAAATAAGAACGACTCGAATACTTTCATGGGACAAAATATTTGTTCACCGACAGCATTTGGAAGTAAGTTGTAGTTTATTGTTATTTATGATTTGACGACACGTTTGGCTCAGTTTGTAGTGACCCTACTTGCTGTTCGAGCGGTCGCAGGTTTGAATCCCACTGGGGGATTTCATTTGTGTGTTGAGTATGAATGTGTTTATAATCCAGTCGTGGGTGTTTATATATATAATATATATGTATTAAAAGTTATATATGTGTAGTGTATCAACTGTCTGGTATCCATGACACAAGCTTCGTAACTTATCATGGAACAAGATAGTGCTGTGTTAATGTATTTATTTATGTAAACGTGTGTGTAATTTATAGTATGTACCTTTTAAGTAAGTAAGCTATAGACTGTTCTTTTTTTTACACCAACCATTATCCATGCAACCCTACGAGTTTCTTTCTGATATATGTATGTTGTCTGGAAGAGATCGCTTTAAGTGATAAGGCTGCTCTTACACTGAAATACATTTTGCATATTTTTGTATTATTTTAAATGGTATTATTTTTTTAAATAAGGTTTAAGCTATATATAGTAGAGTGAATTTATGAAATAGAATAAATAAAATAAAATTTATAATTATGGAAAAGTTACTTAAAGTTAAGTTTAATGATAATATTTGATGACACGTTTGGCTCAGTTTGTAGTAACCCTGCTTGCTGTGCCAGCGGTCGCGGGTTCGAGTCCCGTTGGGGGCATTCATTTGTGTGATGAGCACGAATGTTTGTACTCCAGTCATGGGTGTTTATATTTATAATATGTATGTATTTAAAATTATATATATATATATATATATATATATATATATATATATATATATATATATATATATATATATATATATATATATATTATATATATATATATATATATATATATATATATATGTAGTGTATCAACTATCTGGTATCCATAACACAGGCCCCGTAGCTTACCATGGAACTAGATGGTGGTGTGTTAATGTCCCAACATATTTAATATTGCAAATTTCATTATTAAACTTAGCCAGAAATCCAACTAGCTGGATAAAAAACCATAACATTTTGATATTATTAGCATAAATCTATTCTCCAAAAAAAAGTCGAGTAAATTCTACACTTTACATTAAAAAAAAAACATTTCAGTTGCTAAACCTCAAGCAACAGCAGCGCCATCTGCAGTGTTTGCTTCAAAACCCATAACCGACATGGCTAATATGTTCAGTAAATTCCAAACCGAAGAGCCTGCTACTACTGGAACCTTCAAACCGGCGAATGATGAAACAGGCGAATCAGAAACTACCGGTCCCAAAGAAAAACCAATAACAAATATGTTCAGTCTAAAAACATCTACGCCTTTGGTTAGTAAGAATCAGAGTGTTCCAGACGTCATAAAAGGTGGTCAAGGATTTGTATTCGGTAAAACTGATAACAAAGGTTTTGTTAAACCTAAAGCTGAAGAAAACGTAGAGAAGTCAAAAGAGAATGTTCCAGATAAAGATGGAGATAATCAAAAAGCGGTGGATAAGAAAGAAGATTTAAAGCCATCCGTTGCGCCAATGATAAGTAAAGCGCCCGCTCAATCAGTTATTATAGGTAATATTTTAATAATGTTCCATATTATATTTTTAACTAGCGACTCACCCTCGTTCGCTCGGGTTCATCCCTAACTTGCTTCCCCATACAAACTTTCATCCCCATTGTCACCCCCCTAAGGGATGATTTCCGGGATAAAAACTATTTGACTCACTCACTTTTTATATCATGAGATTTAAAAAATCTTATTTTAGTAAAAAAAATCTTTTAATTTTCTTCTATACAATAATTTGGTGCAGTCGATCGAAAGTTATGCGCGTACATACATTTTGGTGATTCATTTTTATTTATGTAGGTTATTAGGTCGCAATTTTATGTCGGATTAATCGTAAATTTATAATCGGCTACTATCTATTTTCCATACCCCTAAGTGATAAGGATAAGGGTGGTCCTCCCAAACCCCACCCGGGGACGAACCCGAGCGGAGCGAGGGTGAGTCGCTAGTTATATATATATATATATATATATATATATATATATATATATATATATATATATATTGTATAATGTATTATATATATATTCTATTGTTCCACAGTTGACCTTAAAAAACCTGCAGCTGAAGCCAAAATAGAAAAAGTACCTTCGTCTGTATTCGGTAGTACTCCGCCTTCACCACCACCTACAGGTAAAAAAACAAATATTTGATTATTATCAAAAAATATATACAAAAAGATTTCTTAAGTCCTTAAAATATAATACCACGGATCTATATTAAAAAAATAAAAAAAAACAAATCAACAAGGAACCAACAACTTTTTTTTCTTTTCAATGGAAGTTTAAATGTTTTTTCTTTCTTATTTCTAGTTTCTAAACCACAGCAAGGATTTCTTGCGATTTCATCACCATCCGATTCAACTAAAACAACAGATATCACTACAACAACAGACAACAAAACTAATACTACTTCTGCACCAGAAAGTCCTGTGCCAGAAGAGAAGAATACCACAAGTGTAACAATAACAATACCTAAACCAAAAGAATCTGAGTCTGGCAAAAGATAATAAAATAGATTCTCAGGGTGAAAACTTAAGTGCAACGAAAACTCCACCTGTCACATCTACATCAACTTCTGCACCCACTAGTGCAGAATTAAAACCAACAGAATTTACCGCTCCCACACCAGCCTCTAGTGCCTCTCAACCTGCGCTTTCCCCTAATTCATCAATATTCTCATCAACCTTTGAAACTCAAACAACGCAAGGATCAATCTTCGGAACCCAACCCCCTCAAGCGACAACTACATCTGTTTTTGGAACATCATCAGCTCAAAGTTTGTTTTCTGCTGCCGCCTCCAAATCAATGTTTGCGAGTACTAAAAGTGCCTTTGGAACTTCAACAACTACTACGCAGAGTTCCGTTTTCGGATCGAATCCCGTTTTTGGAACTTCACAATCTACGCCTAGTCAAGTTTTTGGAACTTCAACACAAGGTTCTATTTTCGGAAATACAACCACAACTCAAGCATCTGTGTTTGGAAACCAAACACAAACAACTCAAGCATCGGTTTTCGGAACACAAACGTCTCAAGAATCGTTTGTTGTTCACACTGTCGATTTTCAATCGTATCCACCAACTCTTATTGGGAATGTAACTTCTACAACTAAAGCCTCAGTTTTCGGAAGCCCAACTCAAATTAGTCCAGCATCTGTGTTTGGCGCTCAAACTCAAACGACTCAAGCGTCAGTTTTTGGGACGCCAACTCAAACGACTCAAGCATCCGTTTTCGGGACGCCAACTCAAACGACTCAAGCATCCGTTTTCGGGACGCCAACTCAAACGACTCAAGCATCCGTTTTCGGGACGCAAACTCAAACGACTCAAGCATCCGTTTTCGGGACGCAAACTCAAACGACTCAAGCATCCGTTTTCGGGACGCCAACACAAACGACTCAAGCATCTGTTTTCGGGACGCCAACTCAAACAACTCAAGCGTCGGTTTTCGGGACGCCAACTCCAACAACTCAAGCATCTATTTTCGGAACGCCAACTCAAACAACTCAAGCACCTGTTTTCGGGACGCCAACAACGACTGTACAAAGTGGTTCAATATTTGGTGGTGGTGAAACAGATTTGTTCGCATCTGCAAGTATCTCCACAACGAGTGCTCCGACTCAAGCCAGTGGAGGAAGTATTTTTGGAAGGTAAATGTTTCCACACATTTGGAATAGTTCGTTTATATTATTTTATTATATTTTAAATAAATCTTTTTTTTTAATTACTTTCTAAAGTAAAACAAAATCAACACAATAAATCATTATAATTAAGTAACTTACCTTTGTTGGATACCTTCCACTTCCATAGAAATTGTTATCGTATCCTTGACCGATTTCAAAAAGAGGAGGTGCAAAATTCAAGTCTATAGATTTTTGAAGTTACTTCTTTTGCCACGTTTAGAAAAAATATGAGAGTGAAATTTTTAAGATGTGCGCACACACCGATAACCAAAAAGCGACATGATTAAGTTAGCTGAAAGCGAAATGTTAAAGTTAGCTGCATTCCTTTTATAAACCGAGAGTTGTGACATACGGGATGAAATCTTTAGCTATTTTTGTTCTGTTACGCCAAAGAAATATAACTTCTTACGTGCGTACATATGTACACCCCCAACCCCCTTTTTTTATTTGTATGCTCTGTCAGTGAATAACTTCGCCAATCAAAAAGCAATTTTCATGATTTTTTAATGAAAATGTCTCCTGAGGCGGTCTCATATTATATAAATTTCCAAAATCTCGTATATCCTTAAAAGTGAAATACTTAGAATGGTTTTTTCTTTTCATAAAAATTAGAAAATCTTTTAAACAGAAGAATAATTATTTTTAAATAGATTCAAATTATTTATCGTATTACAGTATAAGTGCATGTTGTTGATAAAATTATTAATATCAATATAAGCATGACGAATTAATAAAAAAAGCTTTGTATGTGCACAGTTCATCCGGATCAGTGTTTGGTAGCAGCAATACAAACGTATTTGGTGGGAAAGCTAGTTTCACGGGTTCGAATCCAACTGCATCTAATATATTTGGCGGTGGAGGAGCAACTACCTTCGGCCAAAAACCTGCTACTGATTTTTGGAGTGGTGGTAACAGCAATAGTGGTTTTGGATCGACTGGTTTTGGTAAGACTTTTGAAACATTAGCAATATGTTTTTATAATAATAATTGTATTTATACGTGAACTTATTTATGATAAAAGTCACTATTTCACCTTAAAAGCGTAATTGCATAATTTATGAATTTAAGTCTTAATTTACTAAAAATAAGAAGACTCTTCATATGAACTCTTTTTAATCGCTCTTGAGATTCTTTTTTTAATTAAAATAATTTTTTTTTATTAGGTTTATGTCTTTCTTGAGTATGGAATTACTTGAGTATTTTTTTGAAAATTGAGTATATCTGTAGTATATGCCTAAGTCATATGATTATTTTAATCCTAAAGATGTTTTTTGTTTAATTTTTGTTTATTATATTTTTTTCCTTAGGTCAACAAGCAACCACTCAATCGTCATCCATGTTCGGCACGTCAGGCGGCAGTTTCAGTACGCCCAACGCGCAACCGTTCGGTAGCCCGCAACCGTTCAGTGGTGAAAACAAACCATCAGTATTTGGATCTCCGCAACAACAATCAGGTTTGTAAATAATTATCTAGATTATAGTTATATAGAAGTCAAAATTATAATAAACTAGCAAAACCCGTGGCTTCGCTCGCGCTAAAACTACAAAAAAAAACTATAAAGGTAGGTTTCCTAAAAACTTTTATCCCCTATTTTACCTCTTTATGGGATGAATCCCGAAAAATGCTAAAACACGTATTTATTTGATTGTATTGAAAAAAAGAAAAGACTAAAAAAAAAGTTTCATATAATTCTGATCGTCAATATTTTTTGGGTTGTATAATGACGTGTTTTCCTGAGGGGATGTGCACTCCAATTATCACCACACAAAAAATCACGCCAATCCGTCACTCTGTTTCGACGTGAAATAAGGACAAACAAACACACTTTCACATTTATAATATTAGTACGGATAATATATGGAATATTATTAGTTTTTATAACTTCAAAATAATAATAAAATAAAAAGATCCAAACCGTATAATAAAGTAGATTTACGTATACTCTGTATATTTTATGACACAATAGTTGTTTTTAACTACAAAGGCTGACTAATTTATGAAATACGTTAAATGTAATTATTCCACCCAAGTTAAGTTTTAATGTATTAATTTAAAAAATCTAAAATGGGTGAGCAATTGGCAAAGATATTCTACAACATGTGGTGGTTTATAAACAAACTGAAAAAAAAAATCAAATGAATACCTCCTCTTTTTTAAGGTCGGTTAAAAATACAATAACCAATTTTTTTTAATATAACAAAATGTATTAAGTGCAATTGCTATTCAAATAACAATATACCTAATACCTATGTATAATATATGTAAATATTAGCACAAGGTAAATTGTATTGATGAAACTTGTAAAAAATAACGTCTGTGTGTACTTATGTACGCACGTAAGAAGTTATATTTCTTTGGCGTAACAGAACAAAAATAGCTAAAGATTTCATCCTGCATGTCACAACTGTCTATTTGTAAAAAAAAATGAAGGTAACTTCATCGTGTCCCTTTCAACTAACTTCAACATGTCGCGCATCAAAAAAAAAATCTTTCCAATCTGCCAAAAAAAATATAACTTCAAAAAAATTTTTTTTGTAATATTTGTTTTGTGTAATATCAATACTTTATTCACAGCACCTGGCTTCGGAGGGTCGCCTGTGTTTGGATCTAAGCCTGTATTTGGCGGGTCACCGGGGTAAGATATTTTTCGATACCTTTTGTATGGTAAATTAAACGTAGTTAGTCATGACTGGAGTACAAACATTCGTGATCACACAAATGAATGCCCCCAGCGGGACTCGAACCTACGACCGCTCGAACAGCAAGTATGGTCACTACAAACTGAGCCAAACGTGTCGTCAAATATTACATAATTATAATCAATCTTTAGATTACAGAGAAGTTATGATATAACTCAATTATTATCTTCAGATTTTTTAATGGTATTATGAATTCACTATTGGACTATTACATATGCGAAAGTTTGTATTGTCTTTATGTATGTTTATTACAACTTCTCGCTAGAACGTTCTGTATGAATTTGGATGAAATTTACTACACAGATAAATGTTTAGATATGATTTAGATTTTAGAGTAACACATACGACTAGGATAGCACCCAAACGATGCTGGGTAATATAAGTACTGATTATAATGCTATAGGTAAATATTAATATGAATACATCAATGACGGAGCTTCACTCGGAGTTTTTTTCTTTTTTGTAAAATTATGTTTTTTTTTCGGAAAAGATATAAAAATTGTGTTTTTTTTTAGAAAAAACACCTACATATATAGATAAACTTAAAAAGCAAAAACTTAGCCAAATACAACATTTGGTCCAAATCGTTAGTCCGAGATACACGAAATTAATTTATATATTTACGTTACGTCTTAGTTTTGGACAACCGGCTTTCGGTGGTTTCAACAAGAGTCCTAACAGCGGTTTTGGAGCGCCCGCTTCGTTTGGAACCGGCGGCTTCGGTACTTCTGCCTTCGGTAACACTTCACCTGGAAAAATGTTTGGCAACAGTACACCTAGTGAGTGGATTGATTTATATTATTTATACACTACACTATATAACTATAAATGTGAAACTAATCGTTTGTCTGTTTGTTATCTTTTGACCCTGAACAAATTTCAACGAAATTTGCTAAAAACGTAGATTCCGTTATGAGGAGGAATCTAGTTTTTCACCCCGGTCTCGCTTACGATGTGGTTACTGGAAAATAAAAATAAAAAGTTTGTGTTGAAAATTATTTGATATTATTTGGGATATAACAGTTTATATTTGTAACATTTCTTGTATTGCCTAAAGTGTGTAAAAATTATGTAAAAAAAGTAAGACTAAAAATATAATAAAATCAAAACCAAAAAAAAAAAAATTGATCCTACCAAATAATATTAATAATGCACCGACACTAAAATAAAATCACCAAATTGTAACACTAAAACAAAATCAACAAATTCACCTACAAAGTTACAAATTAAGATAAAGTATTTTTGATCTACTAAACTTATATATTAGTCATTTTTTTTATGAAAGACTTGCTATTCGTCCTTAAAATAAGGATGCTTAAAAAATATTCGTACTCAAATAAGACGAATAATAAATAAAGGAGGCTATTGGTACTTGTCCGATATATAATCGGATTAATAAAAAATATATTATTAGTACGGCTATTGTCGGTTTGTACGAATATTTACCACTTTTTTGTTCTCTAATGTAAAAAAAATAATCTTAACTTACCGAGCTGAAAAAGCCAGTGGTAGCCCAGTGGTAACGCGCTTACTTGGAAACCGAGCGAAGCGGGTCAAATCCCGGGTCTCGCACCTCTTATATTTTTATGTACGAATCATTTCCAACATGATGACCACTTGCTTTACGGTGAAGGAAAACATCGTGAGAAAAATCTGCATGTCTGAGAGAACTTAGTAAGTTTTCGAAAGACATGTGTAGTCTGCCAATCCGCACTTGGCTAGCGTGGTGGACTATGGCTTGATCCCCCTCGTATTGAAGGGAGGCCCGCGCCCAGCAGTGGGATGGTAAAAAGGGTTGAATACATACGAACACCGAGCTAAAAACGTATTAAGGTACCCACAAAATCCTACAGATTTCGGCTCCCCGACCCAGTCTAACTCTACGTTCGAGACGCTCGCGACACAGAACACGCTGACGTTCGGCAACCTCGCGCAGCAGTCCGGCGCGCCGCCGCCCGCCGCGCCCGCCTTCAACACGTGAGCATATGTTATCTATACTAATATTATAAAGAGGTACATTTTGTGAGACTGTGAGGTTGTAGGAGGTAATCTATTATTTACACAATTCATTTTCACATCATAAACATTTGACACGCTCGTTTGTGGTACGACTTTTGCGGTTAGGACAGTTTCGCTTTTATTATTATTTTCTACTATACCATTAACATGGTTGGAATTGAATAATTTTTTACCTTTCTCATTATTCTGATATTGATAACTGGTCGGGATCCGCATTTTTTTTATTTTTCTAAATATTATGTGTTTTCAAATGAATGTTTTGATTCCACTATCTGCGGGAATAAAACACTAGAGGGACAATAGTGTATATACAATTCGTGCACGGTCCCCGTTGAATATTATTGGTCTTTCATAATGTAATAATAATAGTAATGAACGCTTTATATATGAACACTTTATATATTATAACTGAACACCACACAAGAAATAAATGAAGAAGTGAAATCTATACATATAATAAAATTGTAACTAAGCCGAATCTGTACATTAGATATTTTTTGGAAAATCTTATTGAAATAAACATTATTATCGATACAGAGGCCCAATCTATAGTTTTTGGAATTTTCGTCTGTCTGTCTGTGACCGCATCACAGAAAAACCACCGGAGGGATTTTGATGAAATTTGGTATGGTGATAGCTGGTTATCGGGGTTAACATATAGGATACTTTTTACCGCCGGAAAATATCTCATTTCTGAGAAAAAATACAAAAACCGCATTGTAAGAGTATACTAATATGTAAAACCTAAAAATTTGCTTTTTGGTCATCTGAACGCGGGCGGAGCCGCGGGCAATGCTAGTATATAATAAAAAAGATGCACAGCAGGAACGTATTTAGATAATATAGCTATAAACTATGATATATTTCTTTTTTTTATACACAGTAGAATAAGAAATTAATATTAATCGAATAGATAAGATTACAGCAATAAAAGAAAAAACGTTAATAAATAAACTGTGTATTTAACAGGTCTCCATCTTTCACTGGTTGGCGCGGCTGATGATTGTTTTATAAAGAACGTGCTGCAAGAAACAAGCACTAAAGGACTTTGATAAAATAGCTAGTTTTGTTAGTTTGATAAAATAGTAATATCAGATAATTGTGGATTTCAGTGGAATAATTATGTGTCAAATATAATAAATAATTGATTAATTAAATTGTTTAGCATTAAATTCTATTGTTTTATTTACCACTTTAAACTAATTTTTAAATAGATGAAGTTGAATGGAAAAGTAGAATGAGCTATTACGGTTAAAACAGTAAGGATTTATTTATGTAATAATCTTGTTTTAAAAATAAAATAAATAATGCTATTCCATCTACCAATTTCTGCAACTTCAGATTTGGCCAATCTCACTGAGCCATTTACGTTGATTGACCGGCTATAATTGATCCAATTCGACACTCGAACCCAGGACCTCCGGATGTGCAGTTGTACATAATTGTAACATAGGTACTATTTTCCGCCGTGAACTTGTTCCCTGTTTAGTTACGCAGACGGGTTTTTATTATGACAATTTGTATTGTTAATTGTACACTTTATTTTCATAAGTTTTTTTATAAATAGCAAAGGCTCTAAAATTAAATAATCGTTCCGCGTAAGGGTAGCATATGTGTTTCTTTAGGTCTTACCTAGCTGTGTACTAAATTTCCAAATCTGTCCAGCAGTCCAGCGTAAAGGAGTAACGAACATCTCTGCCCGTATCTATGTACGTACATATGTATATGTAGGTCACAGCCATTTTACGATAAAAACCGTTGGATATGGATAATGCTGTAATGCGGGCAAAACAAAAAAAAAGGTTAATTTAATTAACAAAATATAAAAATAAACGATGTGAATTAAATTAATTAAGTCAAACAAAAAAAATAGTAAATTGCAAGTCGGAAACTCGTTAAGGAGAGCTCCATACTTACATTAAAATTCATTCGTTTTGGATGTCAGAAAATGCTCATATGCCTGCAAATTCTGTATTATAAGATTTTAACTTAGCATTTTAAAATATAAGATAATTTTTCGTTCAAATAAACTACTCTAAAAATAGCTGTCTCATTTAACATTAATTTTTGTTCGGTTTTATATAGGTAGTGAAGTTATTGAAACTCGCAGTGAAGTTTCGTGTCGAATGTGTTGAAGATCTTATATGTTAGTGAGCTATCTTAAAGTATGAGTGTTACAGCCAAGTTTTTCAATGTTAGTATAAAGTTTACTATTCGCTTCACTAACGAGGGCGGACAAAATATAACTTTTATTTTTACATCACTTGTGTACCTATCTACTTTTATAGATTAACTATCTAGAAATAGGTATTAGTAATAATATAAATTAAATAGCTAGAATGAATATGCAAAATTATCTACATCGAAATTCTTAAATTATTAAATAAGGTTTTTTAAATAAAGCCAAAATTAATGAAAATGAATAAAAAAAATACATACAGACGAACATAGAACCTCCTCTTTTTTGGGAGTCGGTTAAAAATTAATAGTCGACATTTTATTTTATATTTTAATTTAAATATTAAAAGTAAAAACATAAAAGTCAATTATATCTCGAAAAAATAGTGAGGACCAAAGTTCACTAAAAGCTATGAGTGTCCTCAATCAATTCAAGCACCAGCAATTCATACGAGTATCGGACGTATTTTTACATTACAACGCACGTTTCAATCATTTCATTATATAAAGTATGTAGTAACTAGAACGTAGTGTTATAATTAATGGGCGACAATATTATTATATTAGGTTTACACTCAAATTATATGTTTTTCTGTATAATTACGTAATGTGTATAACAAGTGGTGACTTATTACTGGTAGATGCTGTATTAGGTACTCCATCAAATCCAATTAAATATCCAATTGTTACCTATTATGTATCTACTTATGTGGTCATGGTTTAATTTGAAAAATGACTCTGGTAAATTTTCTCAGAAAATACAAATAGTACAGGCCAGATCCTGCTAGCCCTTCCCCACTTCTCTATGAAATATCTTTTGATGGGCTAAAATTTTCCATAGGTCACTCAGATATATGAGTTATCTTAAAATAGCAATAAATAAGCACATAATTTAAAGAAGATTCTACAACTTTCTCAAAATATTGTAAATGTCTTATTAAATATTAACTCTATTAATTGTATTTTCAAAAAAAAGCAGATATTTTGACACGAGAATTTTCGATTGAAAATTAGGGTGTTTTTTCGATATTAAGTCAAAATAAGGTGAAAAGTAAATATTTTAAATTAAAAAAATTACAGTATGCTTGGGACAAAAAAGTAGGTTTTCACCAAATTTCGTGAGAAGATTTTTTTTGTAAAAGATGAAATAAAAAACCAAAAACTTGATTATTTGAATTTTTCACATAAATTTTAAGGTTATGTAAAAAATTGTTAATACAAAAGTTGTAGATCTTTTTATTACCTACAACTTTGCCATTTAACTTTTTTCCATAGGACTTGTAGTTTTGCCGGAAATCGAGATAAACCGTTTTTTACCCTTAAAAACTCACCCCCTCCCACTTCCCGACCTCAGATCGCCCGTAAATTATTTTTTCTTTCATTTTTGTTATATTCTCTTCCTTTTCCAATGGGTTTCATCCTACTTTTTTTTTCACTTTTTACCATTTTCAAAGGCTTCACAGCCCTGGTTTAAAAGGACTAAACGGATTGTATTATTCATTTTCTAAAATAACGGATTCTGCCGAGTTGTTCTTTACACAAAAATTTCAGTAATTTATTACACAAAAACTACTAGTAGCAGGGTTAAAATTTAACATATTTAGTGCGGTAAAATCTCTAATTTTCATGAAAAATACTAAATTCAGTTCAAGCGCAAGTCGCTATACATAATATAAAACAAAGTCGCTGTCGGCCTCTGACTGTATTTTCGATTCTAAACCAAGCAAAGGATATCACTAATAGAAAGAGCGTTAAACGAAAAAGTTTTGTATCTAATTTGTAAATATTTTGTACAAAATGGCTGAGCCCAAACAGTGTTTCGTCAATTTCGTCTGTTTAAACTTGGCTAAACCTTAAGAGTAAATAGGTATTATATAACTAGCGACTCACAAAGTGAGTTTAAAAGTATAGACATTAGAAATAAAGTTTTAAACAAAAGTTGTAGAGAATAAATGGATTTATAAAGATGGATAGATGCATTTTATTAGTTAAACTAACATTTTAAGAGTTATCAGCCGAGTTAGAAGGACGGGTTCTTTAAATGGGTTATAAATCGTAAGCTGTAAGATTTACAAAAAACATCACAAAACAAAAGATGCGAAATTTTATTCTCTACAAAAAAAGGTTTTAATAACTTTTGCCCTAAAGTGCATTGTTTCTGAGATATCGGCCAAAAAAGTTTTTTCAAGATGGCGCCTGAAGCTCCACCGAAATCTGTCAACATTTTGTGATTTTATACTCAGTAAGTGATCCTAAAGCTTATAAAATAAAAAAATCGAATCAGAAATTTAGTGCAAAGTTGACCAAAAAAACGTCTATTTTTACTGTAGTATTGATTTTATCCACAATATTCCAAAAATGAAAATCAATCTACTGATAATAATTGATACGGGCGAAGCCGCGGGCAATGCTAGTAATTGATAATAATCTAAATTAATGAATGACTTGAGAAACCTCACAAGTTTTTTTTGTAGTAACCACAGATAACTTAATGTATATCATTCTTTCTATCAACGTCATTTGATTTGTCAATACGACAATTGACAATGACTCAAATTTTAATCGTCAATGTAGTGAAACATGAATTATGAACATTGAACATTATTTTAGTAGTGATTACAAAATTGTTGTCGCATTTGTATCACGTTTTATATCTATAATGTACTGCAAAGTAATAACGACGATGAGTGCTTATACGTGCAGTTAATTTAATTCAATTCATAAATATTTACCATGATGTGGTTCTTGTGCATCACAATACTGTTGTTTTGTGCTAAGGGAAATGCTTCTGATGAAGCTAAAGGCGATAAAAATGTAGTTGTAGATTGTAGCACATTACGCTTAGGCCAATATATTTGTCCTGATCCTAGTAAAAACCAAATTAACCCAGTCACTCAGCAGTTTTTTGGTTGTACCAAGGGAAAGGATATTCCATCAGAAGGAGAAGCTGATGGTAAAATATTTTTATATTTCACTTTTAAAATTATATATTTTATTTGCTATAATATGGAAGTTTTACTTTGGAACACATTCAAGTTTGATTTATATTAATAATTGATACAGATAGCAATGTCATAGGCCTGCCATATCAATAAGTGTTTATCTAAATATAAAAAAATATATATTATGTACGTTGACAAATGAATTACCATGCTGTAGAAGCTTGCACTATGTTGTTTTTGTGGTAATTAACTATCTTAAATTTTTTTATTCTTAACAGTTCTATGTATAGCTGCAGAAGGAATAATTTGTAATGACACTAAAAATTCTACATTTACAAGGAAAATGCCATGTAAATGGACGTAAGTTACCAATAACAAAATGTTATTAATTTTTTTTATTACAAATTGAAAATATATTGTTTTTATAAACATAAGTACTTAAGAATCTGTCATACCAGTATAATGTTAATAAATAATTGATTTATTTTAACATTTCAGGAATGGATATTCATTGGAAGTTGCATTGTTGCTGTCAGTGTTCCTTGGTATGTTTGGATTGGATAGATTCTACCTAGGTTATCCAGGGATTGGATTAGCAAAGTTGTGTACTCTTGGCTTTATGTTCCTTGGACAATTATTAGATATCATACTTATAGCAGCACAGGTAATGTAATATTTTATATTTCTGGAAAAAAATATCCGATTTCTCTATAATATGTTGGGAAAATGTTTTTATTATTAAAATAATAAATATATTTTTTTTTGCTGAGTTGTTTTTTAAATTGCTATATTATGAAAAAAAATTATATAATTCTGCACTTATTATATATATCTGAGGATATAAGTGACTTATATCTTTTCATCTCTCAAGGAGATAGTGTTAAGATAAATATTATTAAAATGACTATATGTATTAGCTTTGAGTTATTTATTTTATAAGATATATACATATATCATATAAAGATATACATGTAGATACCAATATACAATATTGTTATTATTTTAGGTTGTAGGACCTTCAGATGGTTCTGCATTTGTAATACCATATTACGGAGCTGGGGTCACTGTAGTCAGAAGTGACAATGAAACTTATTTGCTACCGCAGGCAGATTGGCACAATATTACCTGACAGTGGGGGACAATATCCTTCGAGATTGATGAGGATTATGATTGGACTTAACATCATGTTGGTTTTTTATCTAGTGTTGGACTATTTCAGATATAAACATATTCAGAGATGGTATGAGAAACTGCAGTGGTTCCAGAAGTTTTAAAAAAAATGTTCAATATAGGTAATAAAATTGTAGTAAATTTAAACTTAAAAAAACCTTGTTAAATTGTTGCATATTAATTATAAATTTAAATCCAAGATATAGCCTTCATTACACTGTACATATCCCATTAATGTGAATAATAAGTTTATGCTTGTTTTCTATGCATATATGTTGTAATAATGTAAATAAAAGATTTTTATACAACACTTATTTTATTAATAAATATACATATCTACATGTTATTAACACCACACATTATCAATGAAGAATACTCATGTTGTTGAATTAACATTTTCTTCTTGAGTTGTGACCTCATTTTCATATAATGACACATCTGATGGTGGAGCAAGTAGAGTAAATATTACAGGTATATTTGCTAATAGTGGATTATTGTGTTTTTCTAACAGTCTTATCCATGATAGTAATGAATCTCTTGATGAAGTTCCTGTTAGGACAATAAATTTAAATGTTAAATTAAAAAAAGAAATAAATTTATTGAAATGAAACTTCTTTAGAATCATTGTGATTTGAACACATAAATATTCAGGATTAAGCCGGCGAGAGAACGAGATATAATATATATATATATATATATATATATATATATATATATATATATATATATATATATATATAATATGTTATGTAATATATATGTCAAACAAAATGTAAATTACCTTTTAAACTTGGTAAAAAAAAACTAAACCTTACAATTATCCTACTCCTGATACTTTATATGTGTTCATCTCATTCTCTCATAGGTTACTTTTCTAACGTTTTATTCAATTCAACAAACCTGTTGCACAAACTCCTACAATAGTTCCATCGTCCTGTTCATGGACTGTGCATTTTACTTGTGGCAGTGTCACTTTGCCAATAACACCTGGTATCCCTGGTGGTTTTTCAATTTTAGAAACATCTGAAAACAAGTAGATGTATTTTTTGATGGTTAATCCTTATAACATATACTTTTAACTATGTATTATAACTGTTTTGATATATTGTATAATATTGATTTAGGTAGGTTTATTTTAATTGATAAAATTTTATATTCAATAAGTAATTAAGCAATAATGAGAGTATATTTTAAATGCAAAGGGTATGTAGGGGTGAGTAAAGTAAATTTGTTATGCATAACAATCTTATATGCAAATTCACTAGTAATAATGATTAAATGAATGCATCATTTCAATTTGAATATTTTATTTAAAAGTTAATAAATATCTAACATACCATCAGCATCAGTATCATCTTTATATTCAGGTCTAGTTTTTCCTAGTAGTGTGAAGTATGTGACAACATTATCCCTTAAATATACATTATAAGGTCCTTTTATCACCAGAGGCTCATCTACAGGCTGTTCTGATAATAATACTTGCTGAATTCTGCTTTGTGCACTTACTATCCATGTTTTGTCCAAGGAAGCCTCAATTTCATCTGTCTGACAAAAAAATATTTTCAAAGGTTTAAGATATTATCTAAAAATAAATAATTCACTATAAAAAATTTAAAAATTAAATTGAAGATTGATTGTATTGATGAAAATAATTATTTATTTCAAAACTCATACAAGATAAGTAATAATAATCTATCACCTGCCAAACATTTATTTGAGTGTCCGGATCCACTGATGTAATTCTTTGTATAGCCAGTTTTGCCAGTTCTAATGTGTCACCGGGAAGTTGCTCAGGCAAGTGCC
The DNA here is from genome assembly GCA_951806755.1 of Brenthis hecate. Classification (NCBI taxonomy): domain Eukaryota; kingdom Metazoa; phylum Arthropoda; class Insecta; order Lepidoptera; family Nymphalidae; genus Brenthis; species Brenthis hecate. The sequence continues at coordinate 1,163,686 of OX638266.1, read as the reverse complement.
AAGGACTGAGATTTTTAAACTTTGGCATCCAATACATCATCCTCCAATATTTTCTTAGAGGTATGCCTCGTCTACCAAAAATGTTTAACAACATCTGTTCCATTTCCATATCTGGCATTACCCCTAAAAATATTTACAAGTTTTATTAGTAAAATTAACATAATTGCGAATTTGATATAAAGTAATACAAAACTTACCATTATTTTCCATTTGTTCTAACAAATCCACAGCACACTGTTGTTGCTTAGGATAATGCATAAATTCAGCTTGAAAAATATTTGTAGGTATAAATTTTCCTTTCGGGAGTACATCTACTAAAGCTTTATAAACTTCTAGGTCCTTTTGAACACCAAATTCTGACATACGACTTAAGGCGGCATAAATAAATTCTACATGACCACGACGTCTAGTATCTTGCCCCTCAAACATTTTTATTACTTCTAGATAAGTATCTCTAGTTTTTTGTGGTTTTGTCATAAATGGATCATAAGTAGTTACTTGTTTTTCAGAACTTTTCCATCTTTGAAATAAAATATTAGTAGAGCGAGCTTTAATAATATTTCTTAATATGTTGTTTACATTCATGTTTAGTGTATTTTTATAAAATTAATTATAATATAATATATTACTGTTTCTTATCTTGTTCTATTCATAATAAATAATAAATATTTGAATCTTAATTTTACGATCCAAAAAGTTGAGGTTATTTTGTTTACCTATTTTTTGAATGACACTTGACAGAGTATCACAGACAATGACAATTTAAAGAAAGAGATGATTTTAACAGATAATCAAAATATTTGCGATTGTATATTATGTATTTCTAGTTATTTATTCTGTATAACAATAAGGATAATATAAATAAATTTTTAGGCTAAATTTTATTTAATTATAAGAGCTGATTCTTATTGAATAAATGAATTCACAGATTTACGTAAACTAAACTGAACGCATCATATACCCATTCATCCTCATTCGTACTTCGTGAAAACAATTTTCGCGGTTTTACGCTAACCATTCATTCTTTTAGAAACAGTTTAACTTGTTAAACGTCAGGGAGAGGTTGCTTGCAAGTTTATAAAAGTTACGTATATAAATACGTAGTGTTGCAGTTTTTTAATACACTAAATTTATTTCATTACTCTACTGGATAAATTAATAAACGTTATTTTAAGTGCAATATTCCAATTGGGATTAATATTAGTTTCGGTATAGTTATTTACTATAGTGGTGATTATATGGTGATAATGTGTAAAAGAGAAGAAATAATTTTTGGTTTAAGTTTCATCTTAATCCTATTTTTAAATACAGCTGGTAAGTGACATATTATGTATTTCTTTAAAAATTAAATGTTTATTATATATAAAAAGAAATAAAATCAACAACTACGTATATTGAAAGTGGTCAAATGGTAACATGTTAAGGCATTTAATATATATGTACGTATGTATGTACATTATATTTATTATTTGATTTGACATACAGTTTTTATATATTTTAAATTTACCCAATTTATTTTTAAAAATAATGAAATAATAAAGTCAGCAAAAGTTTTTTTTTTAAAACTACTAATAGATTTTAAAAACTTATTTAAATCTATCTCTATCTGTAATAGTATTGAAATCGTAAAATAACGTAGGTTAAAAATATTTCCATTTCTGTAATTTATAATCGTGACAAATAATATTTAATTGCTTACAATAATTATTATCAAGTACCAATATACAGTAGGTACTTATTGTATAATATTCAAGAGTTTTTTTTATTTTTTACCATTGCACACTATGAGGGTACTTATAATCTATACATAGGTAGGTTATACCTAATAAAATTGTAACTAAGCCGGATCTGTACATTAAATATTTTTTTGAAAATGTTATTGAAATAGACATTATTATCGATACAGAGGCCGAATCTAAAGATTTTAGAATTTTTGTCTGTCTGTCTGTTACCGGAAAAAACCACTGGAGGGATTTTGATGAAATTTGGTATGATGATAGCTGGTTATCCGGGTCAATATATAGGATACCTACTTTTTGCCGCGGGAATATACCTCATGTCTGAGATAAAATACAAAAACTGTAATGTAAGAATATACTAATATGTAAAACCTAAGAATATGGTTTTTAGTCACCTGAACGCGGGCGGAGCCGCGGGCAATGCTAGTTTATTATATTTAATTCTCATTCCGGTTCCCATTAGAAAAGATAATAAAGCGTAATAAAACTACTAATTCAGTTTAAATATTATTTGTGGCTGAGAACACAAGTATAATTCTTGAAATATATATCAATCAATAATCGATATATTTGACCTGATGCTGTAGAACATGTAATTTAACCTTGGATGTTGATTATTCAATTGAATTAATGTAACTATTATGATTTATGATCCTAGAGCTACCATTGCTATTTGTTAACCGACTTCCAAAAACGAGGAGATTCTCAATTCGTCGGAATCTTTTTTTTTTAAATGACAGTTATTTCATGCTGTTTAGTACCTACTTAATATAAATTATTCCTCTTTGAATTCCTTACCCACTGTAAGAATAACTGTTTGCTGTTTTAATATTATGTATTATATGTGATTTATGAGGCGTTTATTGAAGTTATAATGATTTTACGTTATGTTTTCTCAGATGATAATATTAATATACTACCTATTTTAATATTATTTTATGATTAAAAATTAGTGCAAATTTTTGAGTGAATTATTATTAGTATGGTAAATAATAATTATTATTGTATGTTATAATTATGAAGTTTCTCATAACCAATTGTGCTATTATTTTGGCCATTGAAGCTTCTTTTAAATTTTAGGTACATTTAAATTAAATTAATTACGATAAAATAGCAAGAAAAAGTCACCTATCTGCCAATATTATCTTAGTCGCTGACCATTATATCAGACCAGCGTTCGTTTGGGTTTGCCTCTAGAAATAAAAAAACAAATCTGTCCGACGGGAACCGTATCTCCATTTTTCCGGGATAAATTCCAAAGTATAATCTATCCCTGTGCCAAATTTCATCCAGATCCGTTCAGCCGTTCTGGCGTATTGAGTAAAAACACATAAACTTTCACATTTACAATATTAGTATAGATAACAAAACAAAAAGATGGCACTGGTCTTTTTAAAAACCTTGTTATTTTAACACTAAATGTTTTAATATCGTATAAAAATATTTTAAATAATAAATCTTCTTTAAGGCTAACAGCAATTTAAACCATTAACGTGTTATTTTATCGAGTTAATTAGATTCAACTACAGTCACAGGCTAATAAATACAGCGGGAATAATTTATACTTTACATTTGTAAGTTCCCGTATATATTTGGTACACCTAGACATTCGTAACCTTATCCCAAACGTAAAGCCGATATCAATTCTAATTTTGGAGAGAATTCTAAATGGCAAATTAGAATATAAAAAAAAAATATCATTTCAAGTGCATGATGTATTAAATGTAGAATGAACGGTCGTTATCAAATCCCATTGTAACTATAGGTGTTCTAAATTTATCATTAATACCTTTCTCTTTCTACTTCTAAAACAACCAAGCATAAGATTTGAAAGTTGCAAAGGAATAAAATACTACTTTTTTAAATTTTCGCGCGCGTTTTCGTCTCCCATTTGACCATCTTTTAGGTTTTTTTACATATTTAAATAACGAATACAAAATATTTTTTTAGCATTTAAAAGAACTTAAATGAATGAATTTATTAAATATTCTGACATTTTTCAAACTACGTGAAGCACATGGCAAAACAAGTAAACAACTTGCGTAATTTTTAATGACGTATTTTTCGCGTTTTGTTCGTCGTAGTATCCAGTGCGAATGCAGTGAGCGATCTATTTTTTATTCTGTTTATTATAGTAGGTAGTTGGGCTGCAGTCCAAACGGCCACATATGTTATTTTGTTATGTTTACTCAAAGTCAACCTGTGGAATAACCTATGACTCGCTTTTTTATTATGATAATAATTAAAAATATTGTATTCTTAAAATAAGGGTGTTTCAAACTACATTTTTTTATTCAAACGGCGAATATTGAAATTGACAGATATATACAGATGCCTAGTTGTAAAGAATTGTATATCACTGCGCACTGCTCATGTATGATACCACCTGCCTCTGTGCTGTAGTGGCTAGCATGTACTGCTGTGCACACGGGGGTCCTGGATCTCGAATCCATTCCGGGTCGGGCTGTGTTTAGTTGTTGAGTCTTTGTATATAGTAAGCCTCAGTAACAGCCCGAAGTTGGGAAGTGGGCGGCGTTTCACTCCCGTGCCTCGGAGAGCACGTAAAGCCGTCGGTCCTGCGCCTTAACTCTCACTGGTCGTGTCGAGTGGTCGTCCCACCAGAGTATGAGAGTGACAGGAATAGAGAGTGCACGTTGTGTCTGCGCGTACACTTGTGCTCTATAATATCTCCTGCGCAGTTGGCTAGTCTCAATGAGATTGGCCGCCGTGGCCGGAATCGGTCAGAAGCACAACCATTTAGCGCGTACTGTTTCAATTATCGATTGAAACGAATAACTTAGATATACAATCACGTTAATATTATGCCCTACATAAGATGTAACGGAATGATATTATGTAGGTATATATAAATTAAAAATAGTACTTAAAAATAGATGATAAATAGATAAAGGAAACAGATATCTAAGATGGGAGAAGTGTGAAAAATATTTACGACCTATTCTCATACCTACCAAATATACACAAAAAAAAAATCATTAAAATCGGTCGAGCCGTTTCGGAGGTGTGCAACCACAACCACACCGTCGTACGACCTATTTATAAATCAGATAAAGCAATTCTAAATGTGGTCCTCTTAAATGTTATTATTAATTTTTTTACAGATTTTATTATTTTTAACTTTACTTCGTAGTTGTATATGCGTTGATTTTGTTTTATTTTTGTTTTTAACAAATAATTTCAATACAGGCATTTGATATCATGTTTTTACCCTGCGGGAATCCATTATCTTGCCATAAACATTGATAAACCAAGCGAACTTGATTCAAAATTTAGTAGTTTTTTATATAACTACAATTAGAATGTCCCCAGAATCGGAAATAAAACAATTGTCATGTAATAAAATGTGAATCATGATTACATATGAATATCCAGATCTGAATCATAATTACATATGAATATCCAGACTTTTACCGGAATTTTCATTAAAACTTCTTTCTACATTCTATTAAGTCATTTTTAGGGAATAATTTTAAATAAATCTAGTATTTTAAGAGAAATATTATTAAAAATATTATTGTTATTGAATAATAGACACGCCTAACTTCTGATTGATTGTAGATGTGTATAATGAAAGGTAGTCACAGTCGAGCCATAGTAAGACAAATGTATCACAAAGGTGAGACATAATTCAAATCAACCATGGTTCACCATGGTTGATTTGAATTATGTCTCATATAAATTTATGGTTATAATAAATATATTATATGAGATATATGACCGATCTATGTGGTGGACTCCTCACGCTTTTTCCAGACGATTTTTTTATAAACCATAAAACATGACCTAGGTGGGTTGTCACCAAACATGTGCTCCAGGCTATTTTTAATAAAAATTATATTTTTTTTAAGTAGGTTACTACAAAAACTTTTTCTGTGACAAATTAGTATCAATCGAAAGTAAAAGACTTGTAAAAATGCCATCATACGTTTGGCGGCCTTTTTCGAACACATTGCCTAACATCCGGGTACAAACAGGTAAATTGAAGTAGTTAATTGCTCGTATCGTTTTCCGGAACAAACCAAGTATCACAATGTAGGTAATTTTATAACAAATTTAATGATACAGTAAAAAAAGCCTGCAGCAAATTGTTGTTGACAACCCCCCCGGGTCCTCTTTGTTCATATGTTTTAAAAATATATTTTGCCTGGAAAAAAATAAGGGGTCCACCACATAGATCGGAATCTTAGACTACTCTCTTTCTACTTCTTTAATCTTTTGGTTTTTAAGTGACTTATAGTGCAACTTATACTGGCATATTTATTTACATACTTTATCAGTTCTTCAGTTAGCATTAATAAAACTACTCATAGTAACCTACTCCTTTTTTGAAGTTATTTAAAACTGGATAAAATCAAACTCCCAAGGTGAACTTTTAGGTCGAGCTTTTCGTAAATTTCTATAGTCGTGTTCTAAACTTATGATTTAGGAATTAAATGTCTTTCTATAACTCACATATTAAACATATAAAATAACACTACTAAAAGTCTACGTACATTGTATAATATTAATCGAAATCAGTTACCATGTCTACTAACATCCTACTAATATTATAAATGCGCAAATTTGTGAGGATGTATAGATGTATGGATGTTTGTTACTCTTTCACGCTCAAAACTACTGAATGTATTTTTATGAAACTTTACAGTAATAAAGCTCATACTTCAAAATAGCACATAGGCTACATTTTATCCTGGAAAAATGTACGGTTCCCGTGGGATAGATTTGTTTTTTTTCTAAACCAAATCAAAATAATCTTTAAAGTGTTCTATTCGAGCATCCTATACTTGTGAAACTGCCTCGGTGGTGTAGTGGCTAGCATGTACGGCTGCACACCCAGAGGTCCAGGGTTCGAGTCCCGGGTCGGGCCAAGTTTAGTTATTGAGTCTTTCTGTATAGTAAGTCTCAGTAACAGCCCGGAGTTGGGAAGTTGGCAGGGTTTCACCCCCGTGCCTCGGAGAGCACGTAAAGCCGTCGGTCCTGCGCCTTAACTCTCACCGGTCGTGTCGAGTAGTCGTCCCACCAGAGTATGAGAGTGACAGGACTAGAGAGTGCACGTTGTGTCTGCGCGTACACTTGTGCACTATAATATCTCCCGCGCAGTTGGCTAGTCTCAATGAGATTTGCCGCCGTGGCCGGAATCGGCTAGGAGAACATCACTTGTGAAAAAGGAAATATATTTTAATGATTTGTTTTTATATTTTTTGTTTGTTTTCTGAATAAAGTATAATATGTTTTTTGTTCAGTAAATATAAAGATAAAAAAACATTTGTGCAATACTGCTATAAGCTGATTTTATAACCCAAGTATTAAGTAACGTTTGCATTAAGTACAAATCTGATAATTTAGCACGGACAAACCTAGGTATTGCTTACAATAAATGTTTACATTATTTATTTTAGTACAACTGTGTAATAATTTTACATTTATTGTAATAAAAATAGTAGGTAGGTATTATACGTATAAATGAAATAAAACTAAAATTGTAACGCTGCGCTGATAATTGACCTGCATATTAACATTCATGTTGATTGAATGATCTTTAAGCGGCGATCGTCGATAAAATGTTTAAAACTGCATATATTAACTAACCGAATGAAGCCTCGTTTTTGGGTAGTTGCTAATGTATTGAATATATTTAAAAATATATGAGGCAAATGGTGTTGTGGGCTAGGAGAAGCCCACAGTGTCAATATTTTTAATATTTTACTATCGTAAAGAAGACATTAAATGAGGAAAGTAGCGCAGATAAACCTCAAAGTTTCATTAAAAAATGCATTGTCACTAAATTTTACTTTACACGAATATAGTACATAGCCCTTTTTATCGTCCCACTGCTGGGCACGGGCCTCCCTTCAGTACGAGGGGGATCAGTCCATAGTCCACCACGCTGGCCAAGTGCGGGTTGGCGGACTTCACATGTCTTTTGAAAACTTGCTAGGTTCTCTCAGTCATGCAGGTTTCCTCGCGATGTTTTCCTTCACCGTTAAGACAAGTGGTAATCATGTTGGAAATTATTCGCACACGAATATTATTAATTATTATATTTACTAGCAGACCCAGTAGGCAGACGTTGTCCTACCACGGATTTCGTTTTATCCTAAAATAAAAAAAAAAAACTGGATTTCTACAACGGCGCCACTTAACGAGTAAAACAATAGCAAAGAACAATAACCCTGTAAATAGTAAGTACACAAAAATAATTTCATCAAAATCGGTTAAGCCGCTTAAAATAAAAGGTAAAATATTACGAACACTCGTGAGTCGGAATTTTATATGTTAGATAAAGATGTATCATTAATCATTTTTCTCTTGACATAATCTCATAGTATTTTATCTGCTTCCGATATGAGATGAAAATTAATAATTTTGTTTGTAATTTTTCCGACGTTGTATGTACTTATATTTATATATGCATTTTGTAAATGATAAATAGTATACTATACATAAGAGTGTACTTCCGTTGATACAGAATGTTTTACATCAAATAAAAATTTAACTGTATGTACCTACTAAGGTATAATTTATATTGAAATAAATAATGTCGTTCAAAATTTTGTTGTTATTGGATTTTGGTTAACGTTTTTAGATAGAGATAGTAAGATATTAAAATATTTCTGGTAGATATTTTTTTTATGTCGAAACAGGCGTTATATTTAAATTACATCAAAAATCCCAGATAAAATTCTACGTATCCGAAGTTCCCAAAAAGGGACATTTTAATTATTGTTTATAAATAAAAATTCTATCGATAACAATTGTCCCAAAGCTAATCGATAATAATTTATCTCACGTAAGCCGCATAGTTTGCGAGTTGAGCAAAATTATTATTTCATCCTAATTTATGGCCCACAAACGATCAATTTAAATATTTTCTGCTTCCAACTTATATCGGTATTATTTAACGGTAATCTATTATCGCAAACACAATTCTATCCGTTCATTAAACCACTAATGTGTCGCACTAATAAATTGTTCCGAAATTGTTTATTTATGTACCTGACAAATATATGAGTAAGTAAATAGTAACCACCTTGCTTTGCTCAAGCTTTTGGTGACAAATTAATTATTAATTTAATTTAAATATTTTATATACTTCGATAAAAAGTAGCCTCTATTTAATACTGAATACATACCTAAGTACTATACAAACGATTAGTGTGTTTTAAACCGCACGATAGAAGGCCATGCCTATAAGCAAACTTTCACATTTAGATGCAAGGATATATTATCATTTTTATAGGTTTAAAAAGTATGAATCACACAGGGGATGAATCCTTACTCGATGAAGTCAGCGGTCCGTGCAAAAAGTTATCCCATCTGACTGCGATGACAAATAACCCAGTGTGCCTGTGGAGACATCAGTGAAATAGCCGATTTGCTTCGCGATCATTCGGTTGATGTGTTTCAACCCTGATTCACTGGGGAAAAGAGAATCTTTTGCAGGAATAAAGGATTTGCCGAGACCGTTTAAATGTTTATTCGACGATAGCTTACTATCTGTGATTGTTAGCCAATTTTTATTATTTAATACTAGTTTTTGACCTCGTCTCTTTTCATGTGTTAGCTGCGCTTATAAAAAGTAGCCTAGCATATGTTTTTTATTCATCCTAGATTATAGATGGTTTTATTTATCCCGAATGTAGGCACTCAAATTGTTTAGCCGTTTCGTTTTAAAGAAGTAACAAAAACACTAACATATAAACTTTCCAATAAATTAGAATTTACGTATAAAGATAATTGTTTTGATTATACCTTATTATCTGTGATTGTTAGCGAACTTTTATTTTAAATACTACTTTTAGTTTGCGACTCCGCTCACGTGATAGGCATCTATGAAATATTATTACACGTGTAAATTCAGCAGTACAAGCCATCTCCATTTCATATTTCCGTAAAATCCTTTGATCTATTCGACTTGAAGATATAACAAACACCCAGTCTCAATAGCTCAGTCACTGTTGCATTTATAACATCATTGTACTACGTTAATATTCTTTTATAAATAAGTCTTCTTCTTCTTCTTCTTCTCCCTGCCCATTTCCCAATCACTTGGGGTCGGCGCAGTACATCCTCTGTACTGCTGAAAGGATTTGGCAAAAGTTCTACGACCGGCCGCCTCACGCCTGCCTGACGTCAACCCTCCTTGGGAATGCTATTGTTTATCGCGGAATATGTCTTATGATACTCGTATATCTCTTATATATATATATATATATATATAATATATATATATATATATATATATATATATATATATATATATATATATATATATATATCTCTGATTATGTCTTGTAATATGATACACTTTCGATATTTTTGTCATTTAAAACATTTTTTATACTATTAATTAAAGTTTAATGTTATTTTCGTATATATTTTAAAATAAATTTTAATCACACTATAAATTTTATAAATAAAATTACGGATCAGAAATTTCCTTATCTTATACGGTACATTGATATTGCTTATTCAGCTGTTCTTTTCAATGTTGAACAAACAAGCTTTTATGTAAGCGGGTACAGGTTTTAATCTTCTTGCTATAACTACAGTCTTACTCAAGGCCCACAGTATTGTTTTGTGTTATTTTTGTTTTTTTCTTAGTAGGTACGTACATATGTTACGTATTATTCTTACGCTTTTTCTTATTAGTCTTTGTGTTTTTATTGAAAATTGTTAATTTTAATATATATTTATGTAAGCGCAACTGAGTTTATTGTGAAAATTAATGGCGTGAATTACAGAATTTCAATGCCAAAGTAAAGGATTTAGAAATAATTATTCTGTAATAGGCACAGAAACAAAGGTTTATTATGCGACCATTAAAATCCTTAAGGGATTATAAGGTATAGGTAGGTATATCATATTTGGGTATTAGTAATAGAGTCCTCTCAATAAATGTTAATTTCATATTTTTTGTATTTTACATTGTGTTTTATATAAGTATTTAGTAACTAAATAATTATATTTCGAATATCATTTTAAAATATTCTAATAAAATTTTATATTAGTAGGTACTATATTGGTTAAATAAATGACATTGCTTTAAATGTAGAATGACTAATACCAAATAAGATATAGGAAATGTTTAAATAAATAATAGATAAGATAAAACGTGTGAACAAAATATTTTTTGCGAAAACTGTCTACCTGTATCTATAGTAAAATTATAGAAGGAAAATATTTATTATGATATCTTTTTTTAAATAAAACTTCGTTTGGCACGTTTGGAAAAAATTACGAGAGTAAAATTTTTATGATGCGCGCACACACCGACAGCCGAAAAGCGACATGATGAAGTTAGTTGCATTCCTTTTACAAACAGACAGTTATGACAAACGGCATGAAATCTTTAGCTATTTTTGTTCTGTTACGCCAAAGAAGTACAACTTCTTACGTGCGTACATAAGTACACACACAATTTTTTTTTTTTTTAGTTAGGTTACACACGCTGACAAAATTTACAGCTTTGAACTAACCAAAGTACTGGTATTTCGGGCCAGGTAAAGCAATTTAAACTAGGGAAAGTGTTGTAATAAGTAAATGATCCGGGTGAGATTACGTTGTAATTATCCATACCCACGACATACGAGCGCGGTCATGTTAAGAAACGGTGTACGTGGAAGTATGTATTTAATATTTTCAATTTTCTTAGTAAACGTCTTCGTAAAGAATATTGTTGATTTACCTTAATTGTATTTTATTTAAACATAGAATAACAGGTAAATTTTTCATCTAAAATAGAAATGCTGTACAAATTCTACGATTTGCCACCTACTATGTTTCGATAGAGTTTACGAGTCATTTTCTAAGGCAAAATAAATAAAAATCACGAATAAATAGTAATATTTACTATTGTTCTTTGTTTTTCCGACCTACATCAATAATATATTATATAAAGTGCACATATTCAGATTAAATATGTTGCATAATAATGCAACAAGCTATTTACAATGCAATCAACGGACATTTTCTTACGCCAATGAATCATTGTTAAACACCAAATGAACGGAATATTAGTCGTTTGAAGGCTACTGATTTTCTAAGGCATCCTTATATGATCAGTCAATTTAATCATTTAACATGGCTTGTTGTGTATTCTACGTCAACTAATTTTGTAGATCGACGAAGCATCTTAAATTGGTCTCTAATAACACTGAGATAGTGTGGCGTTGATGTTAGTCTGTAAATACAACGTGCACACAATCAAAAACATCGTACGATGTTTGCCAGCCAATGAGACGTGGCTTCGTGGTGGGCTTGGCTCCCCACCATGGCGTCGGAATGTATGGCGCTCGCACTAAGAACGGCACTGTTATAAATATAAAACGAACAGGTTTAGGAGGACATCACGCTTTTCGAGGCCAATGCCGTGATATTAGTGAAAGGATATGATAAAATTGAATATATGTATTTAATTTTTCGATTATGACTGGTTTTTAGTTGACGTGATTTTTGAAAGTATTCATAATTTTTGCAAAGTTGTACGTACTAACTAATATGGATAAAATCACTTATTGTTGAATTGAATTTTAATTCTTTTATTTCGTGGCTTTTAGTACCAGTTGAGCACAATTTACTTGGCTAACGTCGCGTAGAATGGAGAAAACACTTATTGTAATCTGCCCTTTTTAACGTCCCACTGCTGGGCACGGACCTCCCTTCAATACGAGGGGGATCAGGCTATGGTCCACTACGCTGGCCAAGTGCGGGTTGGCGGACTTCACATGTCTTTCGAAAACTTACTAGGTTTTCTCAGACATGCAGGTATCCTCACGATGTTTCCTTCACCGTAAGGCAAGTGGTAATCATGTTAGAAATGATTTGCACATGAAAATATCAGAGGTGCGAGACCCGGGATTTGTACCCGCTTCACTCGTTTTCCCAAGCGAGCGCGTTACCACTTGGCTACCTCTTTCGGAGAAAACACTTATTATGTTAGTGCTTAAATGACAATACCTACTTTGACAGTTTAACTAACGTTAAATATGTAACGTTTGAAGTAAATTCCCATTTTTTAAATATCACATACATACTTATAATAAACAACGACAGTTTAAGGAATATTCTAAATGCACTATTATACATTAAATATAACTAAATATAAAAGAATGAAAATTTATAACTCATACTTTAAAATAAAAGATATAATATTATATCGTAGCATTAGACGTTCCAAATAATGGTAATTAATTTATAAAAAACTTCAAATATGTCCAAACACAAGATTTGAATTATTATATTTAAAAAACGACTAGGAAAATTCATATTTTCATAAGCAAATATTTGTCTGCGCGTGCGCACCACGCCAAATAAGATATATATAATATTATATGACGTGAACGTAACCTGCATACACATTATACAGACTGATAAGCGATGAAAAACAACCATTAATATATAGATTATAGATACGTGGCGGCTCGTTAAGATTTGCTACATTGTAAAAGTCCGTATGCCTTAGCAATAAAGATAACCATTCAACACCTGCTTTTACGAGTGTACGACTACTATACACTTTATACGTAGAAATGAGAATACAAATTAAATTGTTACAATTGTAAATTGCGTATTATAAAATCCACCACGAACGCTAATAAATTCAACAAAAAACATGGACCTTGTTAAAAGTACACGACGATGACAACTATTCGATTTAAATGTTAATTAAAATGACACGTTTTAAAAATTGTTCATTGATATTTGATTTCCTTTATTATATAATACTAAAAAAAAATCCACAGATTTTTCACATTAGTCATTATTACTTTATTCAAGGTCAACTTGATTCGAAAATGCGATTTTATAAAAAACTTAAAATTTAGCTATGTTTAGAATATTCTTAACTTTCTAAGTCCTAGGTCTAAAATTTTCCGCGATAATAGTAGCGACTTATTTTTATATTAAATAGTAATACAGTAATTATAATTTAAAAAAAAAAAAACACTACAAAACCGATGGTCCACTTATTTTTTGCTCGAACAAAGAAAAATATTTTGAGCAATTTCTTATTACTTAAATCAAGGCTGAAGTGTTTAAGAATGTCCAAGTATTAAGGAAACGGGCTACTCTATGACGTTCGACGATCACGTCATGATGAACATATTTTTAAGGTAGACACCTACGTGACGAATATAAATAAAAGTTGGCAAGATTATTATTTAATAAAGTGGAAACAATTTGGAAAATGTATAGTGGCTGTTTGACTTTGCAATATATAATATAAATTATAGGTATGTCTGTATGTTATCATCATTTGAGAACAGCTGGGTTCATTTTTTTATGACATTTTTGATGTTTTATTTCGGTTGATTCACTATTACCTATACTCGTAGATCGAGCAAATGCAATGCATGGTGTAAATTAAAATTAAAATAGCTGTTGTTACCTACGGTGGTTGGTACACGAATACATCACCTACTGTTTTAGATTCCAGAAAAACTAGTCTAGACAGTTATGCGGGTATAATTGTGTGTACATATCATTAATGCAAGCCTTTTATATGGCAAACAACATTCACTACTAAAATTTTATATTTTTATGTTTTTCATTTCATACAAAAGATAAGGTTTCCAGCTTGGAGCTTTTAATTTTTGTCTGTCTGTCTGTCTGTTACCGCATCACAGAAAAACGACTGGAGGGATTTTGATGAAATTTGGTATTAGCTGGTTATCCGGGTCAACATATAGGATACTTTTAACCGCGAGAAAATGTCTCATTTCTGAGAAAAAATACAATAACTGCAATGTAAGAGTATACTAATATATAAAACCTAAGAATTTGGTTTTTGGTCATCAAAACGCGGGCGGAGCCGCAGGCAATGCTAGTAACTAAATATTTGTTATGTGAGTTATGCAGGTAGAGAATTATATAGACTGAGTACTAATTGTAAGTACCATTAGCTACTAGATTAATAATTATTATCTGAACTACATAGCCGAGATGAGCGCTGCTTTGATCAGTATCCTCTAGTTATAATTGCATGGCCAAAACAATGGCAGATTGTACCTATACAATTGAATAAAATAAATTTTATTATATTTTTAATTGTTATTGAAATAGTATTCAAATTGTTGACTAATAATTATAAGTTTCTATGTGCAGCTTTGTCAATGCGCAATTTATTGTGGATCTTTTATTTAACATTGGCGAATATCATTTATTTATTTATTTACTAGCGACTCATTCCAGCTTCGTTCGGGTTCGTCCTTGGGTACGTTTTAACGGTTAGTATGGAATAAATAGACGATATGTTATATATATATATATATATATATATATATATACATACATAAGTCATAGGTATGATATGAAGAATTGTTGTGGGTTGTATTATAAGGTATTTATATTCTCGTAGGAATGATAAAAAGTAGCCTATGTCACTCTCCAGCCCTCCAACAAACTCCACACAAATCGCGCCAAGCCGCTGTTTGCGTGTACGCTGTTTTGACGTGAAAGAAGGACAAACAAACACGCCTTTACATTTATAATATTATTCACTCGGCTATAAAGTATCATTTCGATGAAAGAAACATCATGTCTAGGCTATTGTCATCGCTGCTTGTAAAGTTAAAGTTCACCACAGAGGTCTTCGGCTGTAATGTACTGTAGAATTTGTTGAGAGGTGCACTCTATTATTTTGGCTTAGAAATTGTTTCTCTAGATAAATATTGCGCTTATGTATTAGAGGTTGACATTTTCCCAGAAGGTGAACATTTCATCTGCCTCCATATAGGTATCTTTATTCTCTTATCAATATGCGTGAGTTGGCCAGCACTTTTACTGTTGATTAGTTTAATACTAAAGTGTTATTGAATTAACGTTGGAGATTTACTATTATTCCACGTAAACATTCTGTTCTCATACAAAGGATAAAGTCCTATGTGTGAGAACCAGTGGCGTAAGTAGCCTTTTTGGGCCCCAAAGGAAAATAAAAGGAAGGGAGGCCCTTTGCCTATCACGTGTTGATATTAGTATCTGTATTTTAACTTTGACAATTGTGAATCGATTTTCATGTTTTTTTTTAATTATTAATGAGTTATTATGAAGGTAAATCTCAAATAAAAAGAAAAGTCCTTCCATTAATTTGGTTACTGTTACTACGTCATTACTTTAAAAGTGGTTTTTAATGTCGGCGTATCTTTTAAAAAAACATGGTATTTATTTGGTTGTTGATTTTTTTTCTTTTATGAGGAGTAAGTTATCCGTCAAAGATGGTCCCATACAAATTCAAGAAAAATACCACCCGTAAGGGTTAGGGCTTACATAATTAATTCCGAAAAATCTGGAAGTTCATGTACCTTTTCATAAAATATGTTGATATATTGATATAAAAATATTAATAACAGTTATCCTTGTTAACAGACGCTGCCAAAGAAAATTGCAACAAAGAAGAAGATCTTCTACAACGATGCTCTATGTCGTTACCAGTACTCAGCTCATCTGATATTTCTTTTGCTTTAACCAGGGAAGAGCTGGATAAGAGTTGCGTGTGAGTATTGGTTATTATTTATATTTTTTTAAAGTAACTTAAAATAATAAAGGGGGCCTAGTTTTTTGCAAATATCTCAAAAACTAATTGAGATTTTTCAAATCTAAAAAATTAAAATTAAAATGAGTAGGACATTTCCTAAAACAAGTCTTATTTCATTTCTTAATTTTATATTTCATATGTTAAAATATTTTTTATTGATAAAGTGTTCGAAATAGGCGTAAATTGCGCAAGCCAGAGCACCCGTTTTAGGCCGTATTTTCACCCATCTGAGAAAATTATAAATATTGGTCCTACATTTCCGGGAGTTGACTTTTTTTAGGAAATTTCCTCCCCTTTTTGATTTTTTTTAGATTTGAAAAATCTCCCTTCGTTTTTGAGATATTTTCAAAAAACTAAACCCCCTTTTTTATTTTTAGTTTATTGTTTTATAACTTTTGCAAATTTTGCAAGCAGAACTTGATTTTTTTTTAAATCATCCACATGCCATTCCGAATCGAATGACACCTCGTTCATATTTTTTCGAGACTGCTGAAAAAAGTTGACCTAAAAGGCACTTGTTGACTGGACTAAAGTGTGTGTGTGTGATTAGGAACTCTGATTGAAGTTTCGTTAAGACTGCATTAGTACCCTCGAGAAACTTTGAACAAAATGGCACGTGGTAGTTAGTTCATCTTAATTTAGTGTTCTTGTTTGTGGTAAATAGCAATTTGACGCTAGTTGTCCGACTGACTAACTTTACTCGCCGCTTGATTAGACCTTTGAATAGCCAATGAAGCTCTAAGTTGAAACATTTTGATCAACATAATTATTGCATAAAATTATAAGCATCACACTGCGTTATCTCAAATTTTAATTTGCTATATATATATATAACAAAATATTTAACATATGTGATTGTCATGTTAAGCTTATAGTTTCTCAATTTTTGTTTATTTTTAATTGGTATATCAAATTTAAGCATGATTTATTACCTAATTTCCCGCAAACTTGATATTTTATAATGAATTATTTTACAGCGAACTACGACTTGGCATAAAATGTGTTGATAATTACACTGAAGTTTGTATGGACAAGAACAAACAAGCGATGTTTAAGAAGATATATTCAGGAATAGCGGAAGTTGTTCAAGAGTTATGTACACGAGGAAAGTATCAAGATGAATATCTAAGGCACGCTGTCTGTGTGAAGAATGTGCGACCAGAGTATGAAGTATGCAGTAAAAACTATGAAGTAACGCTGACTACACTTAGCAATCATCAGAAGAAAGAAGAATACCAGACCGACGAGGTTAATGTAGCAGCTAATCAAGAAGAATATTTAAGGACGGTTTGTTGGTAAGTAGTAGAATTTATGTTTGTTATGAAATGTGGGATATTTCCATTCTAAATTTCACTCTAAATCCCTGTATACTGTAGGCGTTACAGAGGGAAAAGTAACAAATTAGTTTAAGATGTTCGACTAGATGTTACGGCATCCAAGAAGTTGTTACGGACAAACAGTAACCTATATCCCCTTCGGTTCATACTCTATATATTATATCTTACGCTACTTTACTTCCTAAATTTAGACTGGCTAGTTATTTATATTAATTTGACACTTTGTGTCATAATATTACATTGTAGAAATAGATTTTTAAAATTTTTAGCTTTAGGTCCATCGGGTTGGTCTAGGCAATAATGTTCGGTCCTCTCCAATGTGCGTTCACCTTATCGTGTTAGCGGGGTCATTAGCATCCAGCTATCCAGCCGCAACGCAAAGCAAAGAAACGTTCTGGGAAGCGGCCTACCTCGGTGGGTGGTGTACTGTGCGGGTTGCTCCTGTTACTTCTCTGATAGCAAAGTAGATCATTGAAGCAACCCCATGGTTGTTCTGGTCTGCTTCGGCAAACCTACCGTCGGGGCGTTGTAGTTGAGTGCGTAAGTGATTTTGCGACGCTCCTTAGAACGGGGGAGGTTCTGTTGGGTTTTAGTGAGTAGTACTGGTTTCCTAAAAGGCATGTCCCAACATAAAAAAGGCAATAATGGTAGATAAAAGATTTTGAAGTTCCTTAACTTTACAGCAAAATGAATAGCGTAAAAACACCGTATCCGTGTAAAAATACTTATGTGTATGTGCAAAAGCAATCCATGGGGAGCTTTTAGAGATTTGAAAACTTTTGCGAAAGTTTTGCAAACGAAAATTTTTATTTCTATATTTTATATACTCGTATGTATATAGATCAATTAGTAAGGATTATTTCCACAAAACCAAATTTTAATGTTTACAAGTATTTAACAAATTAGATATTTAAGTGAATTATTCTGTCAACAGAAGCAGCCTATCAACATCCAAAGTTTTCAAAGCAACCAGTATTCATTTTCTCATCATGAATATTTTATATTCGAATTTATGGAACTTTCCAATGAATTACAGAGGTTTCCTAATTAATTAGTAGTTTCAAAGCTAGTGTACTTATAGACAATTTTAGTGCAAACATTAAAAGTAAATAATAATTGGCTTAATTGTCGATCGTCTGGTTGAGCAAGTAGTTCGAATTTTCTGCTATAAAAATTATTTTTTTAGACATGACTTTGATGATATTTTAAACGTTTTTAATAAAAATCCTTGCAATTATTTTTACTCTTTACCATAATTGTTATCTAATATTTTGAACGTATATTAGGTTCAAACTATTTAAAATTCTGCTTGAAGCTCTTGAATTATGATACGCAATTAGGATATTTTCTGTGGTAAGCAACAAATTTTTGTGGTTTTGACTTTTAATAAGTAAAATTAATTAACTTTAGTTATTGTATACTTGAATATAACTATATGTTTAAATCTTTTTCATTTTTTTAGATATATATGATTATTATATATTTTTCACAAATGATATTAAACGCAGATAGGTACCTACTATATTTATCTTACGCTCATATTCTTCAGTTTATTATTCTTATATTTTAACCCTTTTTAAATCCTTTGTTTATTCGTGTTTATGATTTAAAAAAATATATAAAAGTTTTAGGAAACATATCAAAAATATTCCACATATAAAGATAAATAATAAATAATTATTTAACCCTAAAAAGTAAAGTTCAATAAAAAAAACAATATACATTCAGTAAATATAATCTAGATAATATATTCAAAATACTGTTATATTTTAAATTATTCAACCAGCATCACAGGACTTGCACATCGCTGACCATGCAGTTGCACTTTGAAAAGATAAACAAAAACAATACTATTTCCTGTAAAAAAGCCGAGTGAAACGCTGCGAAACGTGTGAACGGCGCAATAAGAGAATCTGAAATCATTTGCAGCGGAATACTACAGAATACTAATTTCACTTTAGAGCTATCGGAAGATATCACTGGAACTTCTACAGTTTCTAACTAGTTCGAGATAAGATTCGATTAGAATGCAAAGATACTGATTATGTGGAGTCTTCGTCATTTTCTATAGATATAATGGAAATAGAAACGGTCAATTAAATGTTAATAATAATTATATAAATATTCAAGTTTTACTTATGTGAAAGTGTGATGCAACAGGTCAACATATTGACATGGACCGGTGAGTGATAAATGTTTAAAATGAGCGTTATCTTCATGTTGACGAGTTTGAGAAATTTTAAATGGTTTATCAAATTTTGGCACTTACATTCGATTACTATTTTATTTTATACACAATTTGCATAAGGCAAGGATCCAAAAAAATCCAAAAAGGAGTTATATTTTCGTCTGTATGTATCTTATTTTTTGATTATGTTTACGAGTTATTAGGTATACGTATTTAGATAAGATTAAAGTAAAATTTGACACACTCACTAATTTTTCATTTCAAACATGTAAATTATAAACATAACATATAAATTAACCGATTTATATTGGTAGTAAACTGGTGGACTATGGCCGTTTCCCCTGGGCTAGGCCCTTGCCCAGCATTGGGACTTTAAAAAGGGCTGAATACATACATAGATAGGTACATTGTGTGTATTTTTGTATGAACAATATTTATAAAGACACATCTGTATATGATAAAACCAAAGAGTTTTTTTGTAGATTGAACGCGGGCGTAGCCGCGGGTTTTACTAGTGTGTGATAAAAACATCATTAAAATTCACTACCGCTTTACAACAAATGAAATCAGATTATTTCAACACTGCTTTATAGTAAAAGTTTCTTGTTTAGATAGTTAATTGAAATGTACTCTCAAAGTTAGATTTTAACAAAACCTTGTTTCAAGCTAACGAGTAAAACTAAGCTTTCATTCAACGAAATAAACAATTACATAATATATGTGGAAATTTAAACGCAAAATTTACTTGCTTTGGTAAACTGTAAATCAATTATAAGGTTTCGTGATCGGTGTATTGTAAATACGTTTTATTAGTGTACTTTAATATAGAGAGCTTAAATATAATTAATATCCAATAGCTGTTTTATTAACTAGCTATTAGGTATTAATTTAACATTTTTATCATTAATGATGTATCATTAAAATTGAAATTCTTTGTAAGAATATAAAGGATCACTGGACAAACAAGTTATAAATTAGAGTACGAAGTAAAATGTTATCCATTTAATCCCTCCACGACCGCGGACACGCCGGCGTTACGATTTCTTAGAAATGTAATAATTTTTTTAGTAATTTACCTGGAGGTACTAAACTGTTACTAGAGACGCACGCACTCGTGCTTCGCTCAGGTTATAGAAGATTCCGACTATCTCCTTTCAAAAAACCATTTCAATCGAAATTTGCTGTTTCAAATCATATAAATACATACTATATTCAAATAGACTTTTACAAGCACTGAATCGACACTTTTCAAATTTTTAAAATTTGAATTATATATCAGTATGTAAGTCTGTGAGGAATCTACCACTGGTTTGGTAGGCAGTCCTGGTGATACGAGCCGGTTACAAACTAATAGTTGCTTTTAAAATAATATTTGTTTACAATATTGCAACATTACATTTACTTATTTTACGTGAGGCCCAACCAGAAATCAGTCCCACACATAGACATCCACAAAGTATCCATGATAGTGTGGTAAGCTTTATTCAATAATATTTTTTTTAATTTTGGGCTTAAATTGTTTAAATGGCAAGTTCAAGAATCCCGTGATAAAAGTAGACTATGCCCCTCCCTAACCCTCCAACCATCACCTTACAAAAATTACATTAATCTTTAGTATGGAGATAGTTGTTCCGTTTCTGTGTGAAATAAGGACAAACAAACTTACTAAACTACACTTTTACAATTATAATATTACTAGGGATTTTGCTTGCATTAAACTTATAAGGCTAGTGAGTATCTGCACCAAATATTGCAAAATCGAGGCATGAAAATGAAAGAAACATATTTGAATTGCTTGGAATACCTTTGAATTTATAATATGAAAATGACACAGTGAAAAAGTGAAAGGAAGTACGAGTAATAGAGCTTACTTATGGAAAATTTTAATCACAAGTCGCTTTAAACTTAATTTTTTGAAGCTATAGGTAAAGTTTTATATTTAGTGTCTATTTTATGCTTTCATTGAAATTTATATAAACTAGCGGCTCACCCTCGCCTCTAGAAAAACAAAAACAAATCTATCCGACGGGAACTGTACATTTTTCCGGGATAGAGTATATATTCTATTCCAGACTATAATCTATCTCTGTGCCAAATTTCATCCAGATCCGTTTAGCCGTTCTGGCATGATTGAGTAACAAACATCCATCTAAACATTTAAACTTTCAAATTTATAATATTATAGGTAAGATTACCATACATTACCATAATAAATGTGGGTGATACTTCAGTCTCTATTATTATCGCTAATCGTTCAAACTAAGCAGTTAATTAGTTACATTGATGTACGGTTTCGGTGAGCGGACTAACGCTTGATCTATATTGATAGCTAATGCAGTAATACATATATCTAATTACGATAATTGTCCAATTATCTACATACCAATTAATTTATTCAGCTATACAGATAAATAAACAATTGAAGTGTTTGTTTGTAATGTCAAAATAACAGCTTTATACTAAATGCATATGAAATGATATATGGTGTATGTACTTATAAGAACAACATTATTTTCAAATTTTTTGTCTGTCTGTCTGTTTGTTCCATCGAATATCCGACTGCTTATGTCGGGACTTTCGCTGGCAGGTATATAATATTATAAGGAGTACCATAGTTACTTTCATTTTTTAAAACGAATTAGGGTTCCGCTCAAAAATATTAAAACCTA
The DNA here is from genome assembly GCA_951806755.1 of Brenthis hecate. Taxonomy (NCBI): domain Eukaryota; kingdom Metazoa; phylum Arthropoda; class Insecta; order Lepidoptera; family Nymphalidae; genus Brenthis; species Brenthis hecate. The sequence goes on along the minus strand of OX638266.1, from coordinate 1,141,199 downwards.
GCTAGTTACGCTACTACGCTAGTTGGTATATAAAATATAAATCGTCATGTATTTTAATTAATTTTAAGATTATACGAAGATTCAGCACTCGTTTTTCATCGAAAGATTATATGTATAAGATGAGAATTGAACTTATGACCCCGTATCTGCGTTTTGTCAGCAAAACATTTTTTTTTATTGGACTACAACTAATACAGTAATACATTTAGATTTAAAATATACGTACCTTGATTTTTTTTGACTAGTTTTATAAAGTTCTTATTTGAAAAGTAATTTCTTTGCAGTTCATTCCAAGAGTACTTGTTGTGTTCGGAGCGAACGGTTCAGAGGTCGTGCGGAGACGATGCCGCCCTGTTCACGAGTGCATTCCTGAAGCGGATGGCTTCAAACATTATTAGGGTTTGTATAATAAAGATTAGTTCTTTTTAAATATATATTAGGCAGTGGTAGCCCAGTGGTAAGGCGCTCGCTTAGGAAACCGAGTGAAGCGGGTTCAAATCCCGGGTCTCTCGCACCTCTGATATATACCGAATCATTTTCTAACGTGATTACCACTTGCCTTACGGTGAAGGAAAAACATCGTGATGAAACCTGCATGTCTGAGAGAACCTAGCAAGTTTTCGAAAGTGCGACATGTGAAGTCCGCCAACCCACACTTGGCCAGCGTGGTGGACTATGGCCTGATCCCCCTCGTATTGAAGGGAGGCCCGTGCCCAGCAGTGGGACGTTAAAAAGGGCTGAATACATACAAATAAATTATTAAATTCTTGTTATATTTTTCTTTAACAATTTTTTTAATTACTTTTATTTTCTATTTTATTTATTTTTTCATTCAATACATATATTACATATGCAGTTTCTTATTAATTATCATGTATCTGTAATTATTATTTGAATTATTTCATATAATATCTTACTTGAATCTCTATATTATTTAAAAATCAACAAAAAATTGATCATTTCTTTCGTTATTGGATAGATAAAAATAAGTCCCATCATTTATTCAATATGTGCGTCGTTAATGGTTCTTTTTATAAACTTACAGAATTTTTGCTTCGAATATCGAGGCCAGGAATGCGCCTTGGCAGACAAAGCGACATCAACGGACCACAGTGTGTTATTAATTTTTATAGGAATTCTATCTTCATTATATCCGTTTATAACTGGCAGTTTAGTTCCGACATAAAATATATTTGCGAAAAAGAAATCGATTTTAAAATTAGAACGCAGTAGCGCGGCGCTGCCAGTAATTAGTGTGGAAGTTTGTTGCGAGTTACAATGATGCAACGTTCGACGAACTGTAAATAATTTATATAGGTAGATTGTTTCAGTTCCTCGGTTAAAAGTGAATTTAAAGTTTAGTGAGAAATGATAACCTAACTTGTATTTATTGTGAACTGATAGATTTTTTTAAATTGCCACTTGCGCTAGATCAAAATAAAATAATGTATAGAGAGATGTTGTTTACAATATACTTTAGTTGCGTTGTTTGTTTGGTCTAAGTTCAATATTTTTACTATTTCTTAAGAACAAAAACAAAATAACAATTTTGAATTGTGTTTTAATGTGTATTTATTAAAATTACTTGTAAATTAATACTGCTTTATTCTAGGAATCAAAATCACTCACCAAATAGATATTATTCACGAAATGTTAATATGGAAATGACATTTGAAATTCCATTGTTCTCATTAAAGACCAATCACTTATTATTTTAATATTATCTCGTTACCAATTCGAATATATTAACTTTAATGTTTGTAAATAAATACTTTTTTGAATTATATTAAGAACTTTCGTATAATAAACGCGGCCTTTCAAATTAGATTGTAAGACCAACTTTTGTCCCATACAAATTAGATTAACATATTTGTTTAAAATATATCTTTCTAATAACAAAATTTATAATGTGTTGAAATTATAATGAGATTAAATAAATAAAACGATGATTGTGCAATTATTTAATCCGTTTGTCTGGAACATAATTCATATAACATATTGCTATTACCTTATCTGTATTCACATAATTTTTGGCGCGAAATAATGACAACATGCGATTTATTTGCTCTTTGCCAGTTAGTTTCTGAAAGGTTTATTTAAAAATGTAAATAATTATTACCATTAAGTTTATATTAGTGGACTATTGTGAATAATTGTTATAATCGATTAATGCAAAATAATTTTGTTTATAATATTCGAGTCAAAAAGATTTTGCAATTATTCGTTATCGTCCAAAGCTTATTTTTAATATTTAGCTCAGAACATCCTGTGATAGCCTGTAGGTATGATGTAAGGTCGAACATTATGGAATTTGAACACTACACTGTACTAGAGTGATTACAATTTTAACGATCTTTGAAGAAAAGAAAAACATTAACTTATTGTAATATATGAATAGTACCTACCTATTGTATAAGTATCAGATAAGTATTGTTAAAATTTCTAAAGTTTGATTACTTTTATAGGGTCATTACTAAATTATTAGCTTATCCTTCCTGTTGCTCTTATTAATTTTAAAATTAGTATGTTGTAAAAGTCTATAATGTCTCCACCATTTTCAACAATTGCGGTCAATCTGTTTGTGGAACCTGTTTGCCAGGAAACTTAATAATCATAATTATAATACTTTGTTTAACTTAATAATAATACTTTGTTTTACCCGAGACTCGAACCCAGTGTCTATGAATCTGTAGCCGTATAAGCTAGCCTCGACAGTCTAGATCAAGACACTTAGGATAAAACTCTTGATTTTAGTTTTATTCTGTTTAGTATTAGTTACAAACAAAAACTTCGATTTCACCATATGCCTATATATGGTGTTATGATGGTTTATCATCTTAAATCTCCTAAAATTAAACCCATAAAATTTGTTTTACAGTAATCGCTAGTACGGTCACGTGTAGAACCGTGTAATGAGCATATTCCATTTAATGAGATTTCGTTAAAGTTTTGTTTTGAAGCTTGAAGTTTGCGTTATTTCCACTAGAAGTAGATGAATGTAAATAGCAATTTATGTTAGGTAACTTGTAACCGCACGCCAGGCGATGTGTTAGTCTGGGAGTTTGTTACGAGTAATTTACAAAATAATTGATATCTACAATTTCATAAATCATAATTCATATGTTATATTGCTATGTTTAATAAATTATTAGTAATATGTTTTTATGTTTTATTGTTTATATTACATCATTATTGATAATTTATATGATATTTATCTGAGTCTAATGAAAATCTAATAAATGTGTCTATTAATATATAAAATGAAACTGCTGTCGCGTTGAAATATAAAAAAAACTATGCAAAAACCAAAAATAGTTAATTTTTTAACTAAATAATATAAATATTTTATTTCAATATCTGAATTTATCGTGCTTATAATTATTGTTATTACTTTATTGTTATAGTTATTAATAACTATTTGAAACTTTATTTCTTTAAAAGACATTTGAAATTTATAATAAATGGAAATTCGATTAATTTAGTATAAATATATTACAAGCCCAAGGCAATCGTAACTACTATACTAATACTAAATTCATTAAGGTTGTAATTTAAGTAATTTTGTACCTACACGTTATTAAGATAAGGTTAACATTACTGATTACACTACCGCGACCTAATATATAATTTCTACATATAATTGTATGTACATATGTGTAGAATGTAAAACATATATATTGTATTTATCTTTTTTAAAATACCTACTTCATAAAGAATTTTTTTTCTCAATGAAACTAACCTAACCTAACACCAGTCAGTAAGTATAACATACGAGTATACTATGTACGTATAATATTTTATATTCTACTATAATTTGTGTTTTTTTTTATTAATTTGTCAAATAACAACATTTATTTATAAATATCTATTATTATATATTTTTTTGTGCTCAAAAGTTTTTCGTTTACTACATTTAAGTACTTATGTTTTTTTATATGAAAATATTTGAATAATTAGATAATAGTTTGAAAAAAATTCAGTTTTCATTAATGTCATCACTACACCTTTTGTTTGTCCCAGTCTAGTTGAGAGTTTGGGAATTGTTGGTCTTTTAAACTGCATTATATATATATATATATATATATATATATATATATATATATATATATATATATATATATATATATATATATAATCATTTTACAGTATCTAAATCTTTTGCAAACGTGATTGATTGAGCTTATGGTTCAAAAATCACTTTATATTACCAAATAATTACCATAACAAAAGTGCATCAGCGAGGGCGTAGTGATTTATTTTCAATCGATCTTCATAAAGCTAAAGATACATAAAGCGTGTTTTCTTTTACTACACAATTTTTGCAACCCTGCATCGCGTTACAGTTCGGTGTATTGCCTAAAATTCACAGCAATACCCGTAATATTTTCTTGGTTTACGCGAATATTTGACATTTTAAATAAAATAATCTTTTCTGATTATTTCGCGGATTTAATAAATATATATATATATATATATATATATATATATATATATATATATATATATATATATATATATATATATATATATATATATATATTAAATCTAGCTAGCATCGTTTTATAATTCTAAAAAAATATCCAGCTCAAAAAAATAAAATTTAGTATTAAAGAAAAATATGTATCATGCGGATACTTTAAACGCCCGCCATTTCGCGCGCTTGCCGTGACGTTAAAGTATCATACATAGAAAAATGACGACTTAGTTTGTAGCGACAAAATCGCTGCTCGCTCCGTTATAATAATACTTTGATGTCATTCGGTCTGACCAATGGCGTGAGTTTCAACTATTTTGAATTTCCCACCTATATTTGTACTTTTTAATAATTATTTTCTTAATCATAAAGTATATTATAAAAAATAGTGTCATAGGCTCAGTTCGAAAGCAATAAGGAATTTAAAAAAATATTTCACCTTTAAATCACACGCATATTCCCTATTGGGTAGCGTCTCAAAAACCAGTATCTCAAAGTAGAAAAAAAAATAGAATCATAATTAGTTTTATTTTTAATTATTAGTTATTTCCTATGCTTACCTCGCAGGAGTAAAAGGATCAAGAAGATTCTGGCTTAAACAAGATGTCATACTACATTCGTTGAACAATACAAAATCTAAAAAATGTAGGTTTATGAATGATATTATAATTCAAGACGTTTTGTAACGATTAAAATCATTTGAATACCATTTTCAATTTTCTATTCTTTAACGATTATGACCTCCAAGACCCCTCAATATTTAACCGTTTTAATGATCTGCTTTAGTAACGTACTTGCATTTTATTGTTTATGTAGATTGTTAATTATATAGTACCGGTTTTTATGAAAACATTAACAAGTAAATTAATTTATTTTTAACATGTTATTGTAATCGATTAATCATTCTAAACAAATGTCGATTTAAGTCTTATAACTTTTAGTACATTGTTCCTACATATCATTCACCATTTTACATGTTATAGTCGGATAGCAAGGTTATCTTGTAAATATATACATACCTAGAAAATAATTATTTTATAATATAATATGTTATTATCTATACCCAAATATGTCATGAGATTAAGTAATAAAAATAAATATCCTCGTTATAACGAGAAACTTTGTGTTTTTGTTTTTAACCTTCATACATATTGAAGTTACTTTTTCTAGACGACTAATATATTTGATACAGTGTTAAATCCTTAATCAGTACATGCCCTTTACTTACTTTTTAAAGAAAAAATGCACATTTAATAATTATTATACATATTGGTATATAGTCTGTGCATTGCCAAAAAATATGTCAATTTTAGATAGAGATATGAACCATCGAAATATCTTATGGCGACTTTGGCCTAAATGTAAACGAGCTTTTACAATGCTTTGCATACTGAAGGTAGAAGGTATTTTCCACGTTTTAAAAATGCAAGACATGGAACAATTCATGTGATGTAAAAAGCCTTTTATAAGAAATATCTACCGGTTGGGAACAAAAATGGGACAGTCGGCCAGTAGGTAAGTGAAGTTTACATGCCATATAAAATAAAAGTAACATACCTACGTGAGGACGTTCAGACTACAAGTGTGCTACATAATTCTGTTTGTCTAATTTTTTTTATTTATCTTATATAAAAGATAAGTACTAAAAATCCGGTAAAGCCTAAAATAACATAGGTATATTGTATTTGTATTATAATTATATAGATTTTTTTATTCACGGTAAAGTAAATTATTATAAATATACTTAGGTAATTATACGATATACATTCATAAATATTTACATTTAATTATTAGTGAGCGAGTCATGTCCGCATAGAATATTATACCTAATGTTATCTACGTAAATAAATGATTCCATGGAATATGGATACGAGCACTCAAATGTTTAGACACTAAGAATGAGGCGCTAAGTTCTCTTTTAAAACTAAATACAGAACCTGTAAAGTGGTGGCAATTATATTATAACTAGCGACTCACCCTGGCTTCGCTCGGGTTCGTCCCTAGGGTCGTAGATTATAATCAGTAGTACCTGGGATACCGAGCTTCGCTCGGAGTTTTTGGCCTAAAGTACAATTTTCTTTTTTTTTAAACTGAAACTTGAATAAATATTTAAAACAAAAAAACAAAAGTAAAAACTTTGTATGCGACAGAGATTCGAACCTGGACTCCTGTGATTGTTGATCTTGCACCTTGGCCGCTTGATCACGATATCCGAGCGTGCAAATTACCGACCATATTTTGTGTGGAATAATGCAAAAGAAAACTGCATGAAAACTCGACAACACGCGTTTTCTCAGACATAGGACTAATCTAGATCGATTTATCGCCCCCGAAATCCCTTGTATGCTAAATTTCATGAAAATCGTTGGAGCCGTTTCCGAGATTCAGATTATATACTATATATACAAGAATTGCTCGTTTAAAGATATAAGGTATACGTATTATATTACATAGTTTTAGTTTTTCATAACTTGCTTTTAACTAATAACATTTTGAATATTATAAAGGATGTGTTGTCTATAAGTATATATGTATGTATGTGCCATAACGTTTTCAATTCATTTGGAAATTACAAAGTTTGGTAAACAAACGACAAAAGAAATCCATCTGGCTTGATTTCTTTTAATCTGAATTGTGAAGCTTTCAAAACACTGAGCTTACACACGGAAAAGTTATCTTAAAGAAAAGCAAAACTTAGCTTTTAACACTATTTTCCTTTCATGTAATTGTTGATTATTATTAATTAAAAGTTTTGTAAAAAAGATTTTTTTTTGAAAGTGTATGCGATTTTATAGTCTGCTTTCTGTTTAGATGATTAGAAACAATTAAAAAAAAATAAAAACCGACTTATATATATTTTCGAAGTCGGTGCCAACTGCCAGCCGATGCAAAGCAAATCTAATATATTTCGAAACGTAAAATAAAATACATCACAAATTGATGTATAATATTTTAGGGACATTATATAGAGTTCATACCTAATCATATTTATTTACCTATTAGATATTAATATCTTCCAATATTGTCCGATGGCACCGACTTCGAAATGTCTGATTAGGTATCTATTCTAAATGAAAACCCCCGTTTAGTTATTTTTTACATTTTAGCGCCTGGAAGTCGGTTTTTATTATTTTTTAAAAGTTTTTATTCTTCCATTTTTAGTATAGACGTAATAAGCAGGTAATTTGTAAGAAGAAAGTTTTTAAATAACATATTCGATTAAGCAATGTATTATAAAAAAATATTATTGTTGATTTTTAAAAAAACTGCTCGACCGATTTCGATAAAATTTAAATAGTTGCACCTGGGAAACATACCCTTTGAAACAAAAAAAAATCGAAATCGGTTCAGGCGTCTTCGAGTAATCGCTAAACATACATAAGGAAAGATTCCGACGAATTGAGAACCTCCTCCTTTTTGGAAGTCGGTTAAATGGGTTTAGAAAAAGGAGGGTTAAACAGATTCTAAATTAAGGCTAATTTTAGTTTATCGTGATAGTATCTACCTAAGTAGGTATTCATAGTAGTTTGTGTCCAGATAGTATTTGTTTTTAAATTAGAAATGTATAGATATTATTTGTTTTAAAATGAAATTTATAAAGAATATTAACATAGCCAAGACAGCCCTTTTTAAATAAGTACTAATGCCTAGCTTTACAAAGAAATAGTTTTTAAATATATACCTACTTAGATTATGATAAAATCGTATTTCAAATACATTACCGATGTTTAATTTGAATTGGCTAGGTATATTTCGAAAATATGATAATTAAAAATTACGTATTATATTGAGTTGTTCTGTACATCGTATTCATTTTTAATATTATGCGCTAGTATATTAAAAAAACCAATCAACAAATGAGACGATCATAAACTTGGTCAAATGTCCCAAGGGTTCGTTTACAGCTTCGATCAAATTCGAAAATTCGTAGAATTCTGTGGAATAAATATATTGCAAAATTATTATGATACTAAATCGATTTGGATAAAATGTGTCGATTGTTTGTATTTCGAAGTTAATCTTTTAAATAATTTCAGAAACAAGTTTTTATGGATTTTTTTCATTATCTTAAATCTAAGAACAACTTAGCACACATTTTTTAATTGGCACATACCTACTGAAATTATCATTATACTAGCAACTCACGCTCGCTTCGCTCGGGTTCGTTTCTAGAAAAACAAAGACAAATCTATCTTACGGGAACCGAACATTTTTCCAGGATAAAAAGTAGCTTATGTGCTATCCCAGATTCCTATAATCTATCTCTGTGCCATATTTCATCCAGATCCGTTCAGCCGTTCTGGCGTGATTGAGTAACAAATATCCAAACATTCATCTAAACTTTCACATTTATAATATTAGTAAGATTATGTGGAGATGGTCATATTTTTATTTTCATAATTGTTTATAATTGTTTACCGTTATCTGGCGGTTGTGACACTGACGACCGACTTGTTCTAGTTTTGGCAGTACATTATATATAATTATATTAAAAACGTAAGAATCTCGCAAGTGAATAGATAAAATTATAAATTACTTTATCATATACATATTTATCTTGTATTAGCAACTTTTTGCCTTTATTTTATTTACAGCTCGATCTTATAGTTGATTAAAAATTTAACTTGATTGTTAAAATTAATTTATTTTACAGTCCAAGTTTGTGTTAGTTTTAACAAAGATTTTCATGTTATTTTTTAAGCAATTTCGTTCTTACATAGAAAAAGAGGTGTAGTTTATTTTTTTAATGCAGTCCTATTGACTCTAACATTAATATTGATACTCGTATTCTACTTCGGCGCGATAGTGAATTTACTTGTACCTGCCACTTGATGCTTCGAAAGCCGATTACCCGATTCAATCATCATTTTATTTGATTTTCCTTTTAAGATATATAATTTCACTATACTTTTCTTACTGTAACATAATAATGTGCTTTAATTAAGAATATTTTTCTTAAATTGCATATTTTGAATGAGATGAGGCGTTTTAGATTTAAAGGTACTTAATTAAAAATCTAAGAAATATAAAGATATAACAGTGTTAAATCTTTAAATTAGGTCGTCGTCTTAGGAAAGTCAGCTAATTTCCTTCAATAACTCTCTTCGTAAGGTGCTTTCTGGTGTCACGGCGCGGCATTTCCAGGGCGTCATGATGTTCTCCTGGCCGATTCCGGCTACGGCGGCCTATCTCATTGAGACTAGCCAACTGCGCAGGAGATATTATAGTGCACAAGTATACGCGCAGACACAACGTGCACTCTCTATTCCTGTCATCTCATACTCCGGTGGGACGATTGCTCGACACGACCAGTGAGAGTTAAGGCGCAGGAACGACGGCTTTACGTGCTCTCCGAGGCACGGGGGTGAGACACCGCCAACTTCCCAACTCCAGGCTATTACTGAGACTTACTATACAGAATGACTCAATAACTAAATTTGGCCCGACCCGGGACTCGACCCCAGGACCTCCAAGTGTGCAGCCGTACATGCTAGCCACTACACCACCAAGGCAGTTGAGTTTGGACATCATATTGCATACTCGATACATACTTAACCAGCATTTATAAGTAATATTAATAGTCACTAACCCTCACTTCGCTCGAGTGCATCCCTAATCATCGTCATATTTGAGCCAATTTACATAAAACTTTAATGAATTATACACTTAAACCTACCTCACGAATCAATCCCTATTGATCAAAAACGTATGAAAATCCGTTTGGTAGTTTTTAAATTTATCGCGATCAGACAGACAGACGTGGCGGGGGACTTTATTTTATAATATGTAGTGATTTTTTTAGTTATTGTATGTATATTTTTCACAATAAATGCGAATGCACTATTTAAAATTAAACAATAAACGTTGGGAGTAAAACAAAATAATAATTTATTTGTTAAAATATCACGTTGATTGCAATTTTTAATATGTTTATTCAATTTAAATGTATGTATTTGTTGTTTACGTATCGTATGAAAAACGAATATATCGAAATTTTTACTATTCATTGGATATGATGAATTTCCACTTTTAATAAATTTTAAATAGATAATATTGTGATAGAACAATTTCAAACGAAGTTATTTTATATGTTAATAAAACAATAAAGTTAAAAGCCGTAGCATCGTTGATGTAGATTCAACTGTGGACAATATTGCAGGTATCTGTAATAGAAATTCTTATATTCCTATATCTTTTTCGTCTATACTCAAATACTAATATAAATATATATACAACAAAATATAAACTTAATTTTTAATATTTTATAAAAATATTTAATAATACTTCTTCAAAAAGCCGCAATTTTAAATACTTGCCGAATTGTAAGAAAATTCCTATCCTATTTATTACTATAATTTATTTATATAATTACATAGCTGAAATCTATTTTGAATCACCGAAACATAAAAAATCCACCCAGTTTTTGCTTGGCTAAGTATCGAGGCATCCCCAACATGCATTAATGTTGTCAAAGAAAAAATATTTCTTTAATTTGAATCCTAACAAATTATTAAAATGTAACTTGAATTGATTTGGATCCCTCTGCGCTCGAATGACTTAGGTACTCTTGTCCGAATATTTCGACTTCGGCTCAAAAAATGCATGATTATTCTCTACTCTGCTTTTATTCAGATCGATATATAGGTTTCTTCGAAGCACAATACAAAACATATTTTCTGTTAATTTTTAAATTACGAGTAAATGAGCGAAATTATAACTGTGATTAAAAATGAATGAACTAAAAATTGTACAATAATTTTATTCATTAACCGTAAAAGCTTACTTATATGAGAAATTTAATAAGAATTTAATACAATTTATTTGCACATTTTATAAATTAAGTTATACATATATGGTTATTATGAGCTATTGAACGATGCGAGGGGAATTAATTTTGCAGTACCGTGCAAGGAGGGAAAATGCATCTAAACTCATAATCAGACTAATATATACCCGAAAGGTATTTGTTTTGTTGTGCCTTGTTTTTCTTTAACGCCAAAACAGCTGGACAGATTTGGAAGCACACAGATAAACTGTGGCCTGGAAATACACATAGGATACATATTTTAGGCAACAAAAAAACAAAGCAAATAATTTTATAAATTTCTTAAAAATGTTTCGATAACATTTTTTTTTGTAAAATATGTATCTATACATATAATAAAATTGTAACTAAGCCGAATCTGTACATTAAATATTTTTTGGAAAATCTTATTGAAATAGACATTATTATCGATACGGAAGCCGCATCTATAGTTTTTAGAATATTTGTCTGTCTATCTGTCTGTTACCGCATCACAGAAAAACTACTGGAGGGATTATTAATGAAATTTCGGATTATTTGGATTTATTTTGATTTTTGGTTCCCGAATTACAATATTTTTTAACTTTAAACAAATTATATAATTTTATAATTTTAATTATAAAATGATTTACATTTGTAAAAGTATATATTAATAGTGTTGCTTAGTAATTTGTTTTTTAAATAATAGCAAACTAAATTAAAATTATTATCCTTAATTAATTTTAACTTTTTAAATTACACATAGAACAATTATATGGCTTAAATAATTAATACTATATTTTATATTTTTCTTTATGGTTATAAATAAAATAATGGCAACACGCCATTATTATATTTATAACCATAACGCGGGCTAACTTATAACCAGAACGCGGGCGGAGCCGCGGGGCAATGCTAGTAGTATATAAAATTATATATAAATATCACTAGTATTAATAACCTTCATAATCCATATACTACTTATTTAAAATTATCATGAGTTAAAAAGGGTAACAAAGAGCTACGAGTATTAGAATCTGTTTCTGACATTTCAGCGTTAGTTTATAAGGCGTTTCAAAAATTAATAACATTAATTTTACTTTGCATTTAGATTGCAGTAAAAGCTTTTCCACATATCCACATACGTCATATTATTCATTTCAAGCTACGAGCGCTACGATCAACGTATACGTATTTATATGCCAGTATATGTATTTATTTTGTAGAACCATCTCAACTCAAAGGAGACCGAACATTTTTGGGTTCATTCGAATATACTCGAGACCGTATATCCTGGTTGTAATCAAACTGAAACTTAGGTCGTTTAAAACCGATATTTTTATCTCGTAGATCACACTGATTCATCGAAATGTTTTATCAAATGTATGATTTATTATTTAAAATACGTTTAATCATCAGTATTAACATTATAATACTCTAACAATTTACGGGTCTTCATTACATTAATGTAGAACCATTATATGAGGCTTTAAAGTAACCGCAATTCCATGCAGAATTTGCTAAATTCATATGTCATCACATGGAAGTCATAACGATAAACGTTTTAGAGTACAATAGTAACAGTTGATAGATTGATTGTGTAGGTTGATTGAAGGAGAATAAGGCAAAAACGCGATGGAATTTGTGTAATTTGACTTTAGTGAACTACACAGATTATATCGAGACACAACAGAATTTATATTCTAAGATTTTTTGCTCTTTACTATTTCTCAAAGATCTGTAGCAATTGTATCGAGAATAATCGCCTTTCATTAAGGCTTGTCGATCTCTTCAGAGTTTAATTTCGTCTTCAGTTGTAAAAAAAGAAATGCAATTGTTCTTTGTCAATATTAAATTCAGGTCGTTTCATTAACAGCGCATAAAATCTAGAATTCAAGGATCTGAAAAACTTTGATCTAAAAGGTTAACTAGAAAGAGGTTAAAAGGAAATGCTTAAAGCAAGTATAAAAGAAAAAAACTTAATTTTCCATGGCATCTTAAAATTAATGCCAATGTATAGTGCCCTACGTTTTCTTAACATTTTTTAGAAGCCCTTTTCAGTTCTCAATGGAGCAACCCATAGAACTATCGGAATCACTCGCCTAAACCATACAGACAGACGTCTTACAACTGCTTCAGTGTAATCAGTACCAAATTGAGGCATTATTTAGTTAGATTCGACGAACCATTATCCATTCTAAATTCTCCGAAAGATACAATAGCTTATTATTCACTTTGTTCCTTTCCTTGAAGGCTAAGTTAATTATCTTATCATTAACTAACTGTTTATCTTGTTTTAATTATAACAAAAAATAACTTAACTAAATTGTCAAATATTCCCAAACATTTGGATAGTTTCCACGAAACGTTTTCGCTTTTCTTTCCTGTAATCAATTTTGTTTACCAAGCTGATTGCGGACCGTTTGGGATCGTTTTGTAAATGAAGATATAAAAACGTTCCTACGTGTGTCAGGTACTTTTTATTTAAGTATACCTGGTCATGTTAGGTTCATAACATCGAGCAACAACGGGTTCCATACTGTCAAAAATTTTTGTGTTATTTTTTGATGCCTCTTATTTATTGAGGTAATTTTTTGAACTATATTATTGATTTCCTTGGTATAATTAAAAATAAGTTTGTTTTTTATAGTATTTCTCAGATTCTAGGAAAATAAATAAGTTTATAAAGTTGCAGCCAATATACTAAGATATCTGAAAAAAATATTTAACCTGCCTATGTCCTTCGAAGTGAATTTATTTAAAAATATTAATCGCATTTATAAAGACCTATCAATAGATACATAGTCTGTATACTTAATGTTTTTTTAACTTTTATATGGAGAGCCACTTCTATTTCTATGGTACCTACTTAATTCCAGCTTTTTAGTACTAATAGTCTCTAATAAGAATGGCTCTGACATACGGAGAGACGGGTAATGAAATAATAATAAGATTTTTTTTAATTTAATACATACTCATCATTCATTCAGTAATAAAAGCCAATTGTTATTTTTGGTCCACTTGGAATCTGTGTTATCTTTAAATTTGTAGTCGTTAGATAGAATAAATAGTATTAAAAAGAAATAATTTTTATATACTGTATGATAAAAACATTTATTAAATTACATTTTTACATACCTACTATATTTTTACATGATACTTGTTGAAACCGACTCTTATAATTTCTTTTTGTCCGTCTATCCCCTTTTCAGTTGTTCATCGTTTTAAAATTGGGCATGTATGTATGTACGTACACGTGTTCACCTAGCGAAGTTTAGGTTCAAGATGAACTGTGTGAATGTGGCTTTATTCAAAGGTACTCTCTATCATATATTTTTTACTTTCCTAGACTTCTTCATCCCATTTATGATGTTCTTACCCTCAAAGTTCCTGGTCCAATAGATGTTAATTGTTTATTAATATTTAGTTCTCTGTATATATTGTATGAACATATATTAAGTATAATGGAATTAATTATATATAACTTAATATTTTTTGTAAAGTAACCAGAATTTACAAACCACTTATTTTGAATTAAGGTATTTACGTATTAAAATTAAAATGTGCTATCTTTTAATGTAGTTCCACAGCTTATAAAGGATTTACTTCCTTTTTTACACATTAAACATAGTTTAATGATCTTATTTTACCGACCAATCTCCTTTGTGTATTCTCCACTCTACGTGAATTGCCGAAGTAATCTGTAACAAGAAAATTGAAACTAAATAGAATAAATAGTAATATTAAAAATCATTGTTATATACTTTATGAAGAAAAGAGCTATAATACAAAAGAACCTTGCGCATTATGAAATGTTGACGATATAAATCGAAGTGCAGAATCCTTATTTACGTAGGCAGTCGAGTTGATTGAAATGATTTATTGTTCGCGATGGAGTTGTAGCTTATTGTAAATAATACGCTCTACATTTGAATCACGTAACATTGATGAAGTATTTCGCTGCTGATGTTTTATTGATTCAAATTGTGCTTTAAATAAATATATTTTATAAGTGCATTTTGGATTTTAAAGGAGCTCTTGAAATTTTATTTGGTTTATGATTATTATCATCTTATCAGTTGTGGGTGGCAGTTTACTATACCACAGCTTATGTGAAATCACTTTTTCCAATTATTTTTCAAGAGTCATAATTGTAAAGTCTAATTCTACTAATAATAATAATAAATAATTGAGTAAAGTAAAGTAAAATATATGTTTTTGTGAACGATATATTTCTACTTACGTAAGATGGATATAAAATTAGTGACAAGCCGATTAATTTGTTTTAACCGAATGGATTCAATTAAATGATAAAAGTATTTTCACATATATATGCCAAAAGTTTTGTAATATATGAGACTTTCACAAAGTTTTCAATTTACCTGTTAGATGGTTGTTAGGTCATGCTAAGATTATTTTTTAAATATGAGCATACGAGTTAATATAACTGCTTTTTACTAAATGCATATGAAATTACAACAAGTTCTTTGACCGATTTCGGCTATGGCGGCCAATCTCATTGAGACTATCCATTTTTGCAGAGATACCTACTGTAGTACACAAGTGTACGCGCAGACACAAGTGCGCTCTCTATTCCTTCCACTCTCATACTCCGGTGGGAACAGTACTCGACACGACCGGTGAGAGTCAAGGTTCAAATGTGGAAGTAAGTTGATGAGAAACTGACTACCACAAAACAAATTCACAGGAAAAGGTTTATGGTTTGAACTACATAAAAATTGTATACATGTATATAGAATATACATATATATTTAAATATTAAGATTTAAGATATATTAGTCACATTTTTTTATTTACTTTTCTATTCATCTAATATAATGTCTAATATAATATAATATCCAATAAATTACTGTAATGTTTATTTTATGTAATATCCCTTTAGATATAAATATTGTGAAAGTAATTAAGCCGCAATGGAAC
>OX638266.1:1045000-1122500 GCA_951806755.1 Brenthis hecate | reverse complement strand
CTTCAATAAACGGGCTATCCAACGCAAAAAGATTTTTTCAAAATCAAATCAGATTAGTAGTTACTGAGATTAGAGCATTCAAACAAACAAACAAGCTTTACCTCCTCATAATATTATTTTAGATTCTTCTTCTTCTTCAAGTGCCTCTCCGACTAGCGAAGGTTGGCAGTCAGCTTCGAATACTCCATCTTGTTCTTCGCGAGGCGAAAGAGTTCAGATATATAATAGTATAGATTAAGAAGTTAAAAATATAATAAATAAATAAATACGTTGGGACATTAACACACAGCGCCATCTAGTTCCATGGTAAGCCTGTGTTATGGATACCAGATAGTTGATACACTACACATATATAACTTTCAATAAATACATATTATAAATATAAACACCCATGACTGGAGTACAAACATTCGTCATCACACAAATGAATGCCCCCAGCGGGACTCGAACCCGCGACCGCTGGCACAGAAAGTAGGGTCACTACAAACTGAGCCAAGCGTGTCGTCATTATAATATAAAGGTTAATCTACGATACAAGGCACAATGGAAAGCTATGTCATAGGTATACACACACATGTTATAGGACAGATATCACTAATAACAGCATACAATGTCTATCGCTAAAACTAATTACGGGTACACATTACAGAAGCTTAGAAATCTTATGAATAGATATAGCTTTAGCTATTATATTAATTATCCCTTAATCAATATCATGGAGATATTTATCTTGGGTATATAATCAATGAAAAAATTTGAAACCCTATAGGATCATTCGCGTGCCTATGTCTTAGGATATGTTCAAATCTATTTTCAACCGACTTCAAAAAGAGGAGGTTCTCAATTCGACTGTATGTTTTTTTCTTCAAATATATTGAAATCTGATCAATGGTGAAAGTATATTTGTTGAGTTAGGTGACAAAAAGACGGACATACATCTGATTTTGTAAATTAAAAAAAAAAGCAGTTTTTAATGTATGTTTATCATTTTGTACGTCTCAAGAGCCCTGAAAGATAGCTAATAATGCTCTAAAATTCCAATATTCCACAAATTTTAATGCTCAAAAATTATCTGTGAAAAAATTTATAGACAGCGATATTTAATTGAAATTTAATAGCTGCTTACGTAAAAAATGGGTTTAAATTATATTTTTTACCCAAGAGTAAATGTGTTACCCGATTTTCACTGTAGCCTGCCGTATAATCGGATTATCGGTTACTCGTTCTACCGATTTCTTTAAGGGATCTATTTGAAACGAAATTGAAAATTTCTATAGTAAACAGATCTACGTGATACATTTTGGTATAGTATTTAATTTATATGAGTTTATTTCAATTTAAATATTGTAGGTATACGTATATCCAATAACAATAGTAGGCACGTGTATCATTTAATGTTGTTATGAGGCCAAATTAGCTATTTAATTTTTTTGGTTTCTTCTAATTAAAAGAGCCGATAAAAAGTACTGATCTTTAAATGAAATTTTTCATAGATTGTATTTCTAATTGACTGAACTAAAAACTGTTGTATGGTATAAGTTATCACATTTTACATACACATTGCATTATTATATTAGTTGAGTGTAAGTTTTGTATATTTTGAGAAGCTTACACTTGTGCATTATTATTTACTCTCGCAACAAAACTAGGTAACATGGAAGAGCTTCTAAGGCGTCATACTAAACTAAGCTTCTAGTGCTCTCGATAGTCAGACTAATATTTAGTCAGAAATTCACATAGATATTTACGTAAGTTTCTAGTTTATTGAAGGTATAACTTCGCAAAGTTGCTGATTCATATATAGAAGAGAGGTCTTAGAATTACTATTAACAATATTACCAGATATATAAACAATAGCTAACTACTAAAATCATGCATTATTTTGATTTAGATAAAAAAATTATATATATATATATATATATATATATATATATATATACATATATATAGAAAATAATATGTATAGAATAATTGTACAATGTACATATTATAGTATAGAATAATGAATATTAATTTCATAGAGATATTCTCGCAAATACTTTTTTTTAAATGATTTTTTATTTTTTGTGTTGAATTTTATCAATTCGTTTCATTTAATATAGAATTTCTGTATATTTTATATTCAATTAGTACGTTTTTTTGCTTTGTAATTAATCAAGTTGTATGTAAAACCTAAGGCTATATGTGTATTGTGTACCTAACTTTAAAAATTGTTTAGCAACAATGGTATCACTGGTGATACAAATTAGCGTCAGTGTTACCAATTTACAAATAAAATAGATAACATAAGATTTTTATTTACTTCAGGTAAAATTCCCGACCATTGTCATATAATTTGCAAATAATCCTAAAATACCTCTCTTCAGAAATCCACTCGTAAGAACTTTTCCGCACTCTTTATAAGATTTTGTTAGGGTCCAATTGAATTTCATAAACAATTTATCCTTCAAACAGTTATGTAAATTGGACGGACTTATTGGGAGATATTTTATTTTTCATTTTGTTTGGTTTGAAAGCTTTTCCCATAAGAATTATGTAATAGGTCATACTTAAAAAATAATTGAGAGTTATCGTTGTATATGAAGTGTCTTTTCCTGACTGATGAACGCCCAGTTTCAACTACTGGGTCTGTAGGGCGTTCAAAGACATTGTAATTCGTACAATGATAGGTATGGATTATGATAGGATATGAGGTATCTAAAAAATATTTTTCTTAAAGTACCTAGTAATGTGAAACAACTTACTTTTGGTTTAAAATGTATAAGTCTAGAGTTAGAACTGTGATATAGATACCATAAAAAATAATTTATGCTATGTTTTTCATATTTCTCCGCCGACGTATATAATTGTATATATTTGAATGTATTTGATAATATTCATTAGAAATTTTAGCTTACCATGTCAAACTTCTTTTTTAACCAGTACCAGAAACAAATATGTCTTTTACAAATATTTCTACAGTAGGTATAAAACTCAAAAGTATATATTTTTTAAATAAAATAAAACAAAATTTCACTGCCAGTGCGAGAAACTATGTATGTATTTATAAAACTATTTATTCTCTGTCACATTTGAATGCGTCTCGCGTGCCTTCTTTCAGGCTTCACAATTTATGTTGCTAACATTTTTATACCTACGTTCTAAAGGCGATAAATAGTACTGCGTGTCGGTGAATGTTCAGGAAAGCCTTAAAATTGATATTTGTTTTGACACTTTATTTATGAGTAAGTAGAGTCTGAAATCATTGAATCAATCATATGAAATCAATCCATTTCTAATCGTAAATTTGTAAAGGATTTTAAGTTTGTAGAGGTTTATCTTGAAATATATGTACATATAGGGCATAGATAGAATGCTTAACATGTAACAGAAGCTTCTCAAAAAGTGTTTAGATTTTTTCTGTCTATCAGTAAGAGCGGTTGCATGTTCTTCAAAGTAAAAAAAAATGGTATCACTTTTTAATCGGCTGAATGAATTCCAAAATACTTCTTAAGCTTCTTATTCTACGCACTTTTGTCATGAAGGCTTGGTTGATGGTTTCATGTATGGCTTATATAATTAAACAAAAGCTTCTTCATTTGTCATAATGTTCCGCACACTGTGTGGCGCGCATGGCTAAGAGATGTAAATATTTCTTACCACGTTATAGTTTTAACTTGTAACATTTTCTAGCAAAAATACATAATAAAGCAAAAAATAAATAATAATAGTTAATATTATGATTGGAAAATTACACAACTTGTCGAATACCTCATCAGTACTCAACGTAGACTAAAATCAGCTACATTTTAGTTCAGGAACAAAAAAATGCTTACATAGAGAATCAAGCCGGTCTCATATTTGTCTGAATTTCATATTCATTAAGGCGCCAGTCGTTGAAGCGGCCTCACTGAATTTGCTTAGTCCCTAGGTATGTAATTGTAGTTTGTTAGAACACTGGATATTTTTTTTATTTTACTGAAATTTTAATCTTCATCATTCGTTCTTTGTTTTAAAATATGCTTACAAATTGTATTTTCAAATTAATCACGTGTCTTTGAGATTAATTGAATCCATTCTTTATAAAGATAACCTATTCAAATTATTTACAACTAGCGACTCACCCTCTCTTTGCTCGGGTTCTTCCTTACCGTGCTTCCTCATACAAATTTTCATTCCCATTTTCACCCTTTTAAGGGATGTTTTTTGGGATAAAAAGTATTATATGTTTTTCTGTTTCTTCTTCCTACCAAATTTCATCTAAATCGGTTCAGTAGATCCAGAGATTAATTACCCCCTACAACGTCACAAACTCAAAAATTCACAAACACGCAAACTTTACCTCTTTATAATATTAGTATAGATAATATTTTTAATTAATTTTTTTTCAAAAAATATTTATATTTAACTATAACTCTGACTGATTTCATCCACAGCTCGGTTCATAGTTGGGTGATCCTTGTCTTAAGACTACCTAACTGCGCAGGAGATATTAACTTGTGTATATTATAATTATAATATAGAGGATATTATAGTCTCTACTACTATGAAGCAGTATTCTAAATTACTTACTGTTAGTATGTTGTATTTGTCCCAATGTATCAGTTAGTTCGAGATTTTAAACATCCTAAATTGACTGATGCAACTGGTACGCTACCTATTGTATGTATATTGATGACACTATATCAGATACCTTACACATTTCAACATATCAAGATTTCCAATCGATCGAATGATTTATATAGAAACATAATGCATTTGCACAAATAAATAAACTGGCAGACAAACAATCATACATTCATCTTTAAACACATATATTCAGCCCCTTTTAACGTCCCACTGCTGGGCACGGGCCTCCCTTCAATACGAGGGGGATCAGGCCATAAACCACCACGCTGGCCAAGTGCGGGTTGGCGGATTTTACATGTCTTTCGAAAACTTGCTAGGTTTTCTCAAACATGCATTTCCTCACGATGTTTTCCTTCATCGTAAGGCAAGTGGTAAAATGTTAGAAATGATTCGCACATGAAAATATCAGAGATGCGAGATTCGGGATTTGAATTAGCTTCACTCGGTTTCCCAAGCGAGCTTTACCATTGGGCTACCACTGCCTTTTTTTTTATACACATATTAATTTCAAATTATATTGTATAACTAGTATATAAAAATGAATAAATTCCTATTTCAGTCCAAAATCCCGTCTATAAGAAGGTTTTCAAAATAATAAGAGTCATAAATCTAGATTACAACAACAAAAATGTTTCTTATATCTCCTTTTCCCACTCAAATTCCAAGTGTTAACTTTTTACTTTCAGAAATAACGGTTAGATTTTTCTGCCACGAGTATTGCCAAACTTCGCAAATTATGCATTTTACTACTAACTTCAAAATGAAATCTCTGTTTATCACTGGCATTTGTCTTTGGGTTTGTTTACCCTTAAATGTGTAGATCATACATACATACGTTGTATTATTTTATAAATACACTAGCATTGCCCGCGGCTCCGCCCGCGTTCAGGTGACCAAAACCCAAATTCCTAGGTTTTACAGATTAGTATACTCTTACATTACAGTTTTTGCATTTTTACTCAGAAATGAGATATTTTGCCGCGGTAAAAAGTATATAACCGTAAATAGTAGATAACCAGCTATCACCATACCAAATTTCATCAAAATCCCTGCAATGGTTTTTCTATGATGCGGTAACAGACAGGCAGACAGACAGACAAAAATTGTAAAAACTATAAATTCGGCCTCTGTATCGATAATAATGTTTATTTCAATAAGATTTTCCAAAAAATATTTAATGTACAGATTCGGTTTAGTTACAATTTTATTACGAGTATATGTATAGATTTAATAAATACTGGGTAACAATTGCATGTATTGAGTTCAGTTGTTGCATCCAATGATTGTACTGATAGAATCTAAAAATTAAGTGTTCATTTTGTTTATAATAAGTGAGTTAAGGTGTGGCGAACATCTGTATCTATTTTCTCTATTTATTCTTCTAGATTTTTCTTTTTAAAGTACATAATAAGATGTTAATTTATATAGTAAGGAGGTGACATTTTAATTGTCAAAAACACTAACACAGCATATACATACGTACACATATATAAGCATACGTCACGCAATAAGCTCACTACCACAATGGATGTCTGCGAAACTTTTTGGTTTGACTTTAAAAGCTATGGAAAGCGTCGCGCCACTTTAAAGCTTTAACGACTAAAATTTAGTTGCACAAAATAAATAAATATCTATTATATATCTAACGGATAACCATCGAGACCAAAGGATGAATTAATTTTGGTAATCCGATTATAACTATCATAGGCAGCAACCTGCAAAACTGTTCAACACGGTCGGATGATCTGTTAAATTAAGGCGAGTAAACCTCGGACCAAGCTGATCTTATAATAGCATTCTGTAAATTGGGAAATCGGGACCTAACAAGTATTTTCAGTGTAAAGTTACATCTAAATTTAAACTGTTTTACTCGTACAGCTTTAGTTAATAATATTATTATAAATGTGTTAGTATTTTTATTTTTCTCCATAAACAAAAGTTTATGGAGAAAATGATTGAAATATGAGTTTTACATTCTAGGCTTTACTTGTATTAAAAGCGTATATTATAAGAAATAGTTCATAATTTAAATTAGAGAAATGTTGTTTTTTTCTAAGAATAATATAAATCGAAATTAAATTTGACAGCAACTCGTGGTTTTCACCTAACTCGTGCTAGATAAAAACCCAATATGTAGATTGTAGTCACTCTGGCTTGACTGGAATTGTTACGAATCAATAACCGTCATTGTTATACGGAGGAAACAGCTTTGAATGCTAAATGTGTGCTGGTTGACATTTTGTGTGCAAAAGTTAAATATTCAGTTATTCCGACAGACTAACGATATACTAACTGCAACGAACATAAAGTTAATTGCTTTTAAAATCATTTTGTATAGTTAAAAAATATGAAGAGCTGTTAAAATTTCTATTGCAGTAAAATTTAATATGGTATTCTAAAGTTTTTAGGCAACCCATCAACCCGACCAGTATTACCAGAGACTCAGGAGTTTAGTTTCTATACGATAAACGAATTATTTCAATATATATATATATATATATATATATATATATATATATATATATATATATATATATATATATATATATATATATATATATATATATATATATATCCTATCCATTCTTATAAAATTATATATTTTTCTTAAAGCACATTGTGATATTCCAACTACTTTTGGATGCGTCTCGCGTTCTTCATTTCAGTCATACTAATGTGTGTTTCCAACATTTTTATAGCAGTTAAAGGCGATAAATAGTTTCTGTGTGCCACTGAACGTTTTTCAAAGGCTTATTGTTGAAGAACGATACGCCCGTACCGCGATCTTTTTCTTTAATGTAATTGTTTTTTTTTAATATTTATTTAAACGTATAAAATTTGGCTCTTATGTTTTTTTATTTTTCAATTTGTGCGCACATTACGTATTATATACGTAAGTATTCAAGAGTAATATTTAGATGTATATATGTTGAAATATATAATTGCATTTTATCTAGTTCAATACATATACGTTAGAAATTTGTACAACTTAATTTGTAAACTTTGCTAAAAATAAACTTATGTAGCTGATTTGCAAAACTAATGGTAAAATGCTTACTAAAGTTAGTATTTGCACGTTATTAAGCGAAAGCCGATAATTGAACAAAATTTAATTACGTTTCACTCCAATACTTAGTTAATACACTATCTATTTAAATATTTAAATTGAGCCTGCAAGCTTTTAGGAGAGAAAATTGTGATTGCTGGCAAATTATGTCAGCTTTTGCATAGACAAGGAAACAATAAAAAAATAATTCTATAAACAATAAATATAAACTCTACATATAAAATATTATCAAATGAAAAGATTCAAAACTTTTTATCTCACCTCTATTTTTTCACACAGTTATAATAAATCGAAGAACACTTCATCATAATAAATATGTTAAAATTCGTCAAGTCGTTTGGGTTACAGAGGTGAGAGGGTGCCAAAGAGAGAACATACGTACATACGTTTTAAATAAAACTATCTTTTCGGATTTTTTCGCGAATTTATTTTGATTTTTGGTTCCCGACGTTTCGAATGCTTTACAGCAATCATGGTCACGGGAGAGACTGAGGTGTTAGATGTCTCGAAGGTATAGTTGTTACAGACAGCCTACCCACAATTAACAAAATGATTTCAAAAATTGAAAAATGGCACTAAAGTACCTTACAGTATTTTAACTTTAAACATTTTATATAAATAAAATTTCTTTCCATGACAAGGGATTAAGAGATGACTTTTTGCTGAAGGTCGCCATTTGTTCTATAGTATTGAATTTGCCTTTAATCAAAGCTGTAACAATTCGATGTCGCATGTTGGATGCTCGCCGGAAGCGGCAGCACAATCGCGCTGATTATGATTGCCTACATTTGAATATGTAATACTAATTCTGCTTATGAAACACATAATATATACTAAAACACTCAAAGATTCATATTTTTTAGTTTTTTTACAGTTTCCACTACTATACAATAACTTTTACTCACACAATCGGAAATACAATAAATTGTAAACTTTATATGAAACTCTACATCATTGATTTAGTTTATTAGTGGCATCTTTTTTTTTTTTAACGTTGGGAAATGCATATTTGGCTCCTGCAATACAGTTTTTAACGAGCGCAGGGGCTAGGGAATTCTTAATCACCTGTGTATGTAAAAAATTATGTCAATAAAGAATTTATTATTATTATTATTATTTACGCACGAAGTGTACTCACCGGCGAAGCCAGTACTACCCACTAAAACCCAACAAAACCTTCCCCCGTCTTAATGGGGCGTCGCAGGATCGCTTACGCATTCAACTACGACGCCCCGTGGTTGTTGTGGTCTGCCGAAGCAGACCACAACAACCACGGGGTTGCTCCAAGGTCCACTCTGCTATCAGAGTAGTACCAGGAGCAACCCGCATGGTACACCGCCCTCCGAAGAGGGCCGCCTCCCACCGCCCACCGAAGTGGGCCACCTCCCTGTGCGTTTCTTGGCTTCGCGCCCGGTTGGGTTGCCGGGCACTACTGAGCCCCCCACCACGACAAGGTGAACGCACGTTGGGGGGGAGTGGCATCTTGCCTTAACACAATTAATTGTGCTAAATGTATGTCAAGAAGAAAAACAGGTTGTAGGGAATTGGTATTGTTATATTTGATATTTAAAAATATAATCTAAATAAACTGAAGGCTTATCGAAAATAAATAATTATTCAAAGATGAAATAAAATAATAATACGAAATAGCAGAATGAACGTCTCTAAGTTGCAGATTTTCACTAAGTTTCAGATTTTATTTATATGGCCAGCAATATGGGATAGCTTAATTTGTATTATGAACGCGCATGCCCGTGACTTCGGCAGCTCAAAATTTAAAATTAAAATTAACAACAGCAAAAAGTATCCTACATGTTGACCCGGATAACCAGCTATCGATCAAATTTTATCAAAATCAGTCCAGTGGTTTACCCGTGATGCGGTAACAGACAGACAGACAAAAATTCTAAAAACTATAGATTCGGCCTCTGTATCGATAATAATGTCATTTTTTTCTTTTTTTTTCTTTTGTTTATTGTACAACTGAAATAACTCCTTATATACTCGTAACCACATAAAATTTGAATGGAATACTTCTATAAAATGCTGTGCATACTTTTAAATTAGATTTATATACAAATAGGTAACATTATAAATACATGTTTTATGTAAATTTAGTTAGTAAGCCTTTATAATAAATAAATAAATAAATTACATAAAACGACCTTGATACAATTTTATTATATGTATAGATTTAAATACCTACAAATACATATAAGTATAAACAAAGTAAAATTCACATCATCTAACGAGCATAAATAAAATTAAAACCAGCTCACAAAATTTGTCATGTATTATGTATAATTGATTTACTGAATTTTGATGTTCTATTATATTCTGTGTGATTTATTCTGTATGATTATGTGTGTGATTAATTGGCAAATAAACAAAAGACTATAAACAAATTATTGAATTAGATTAAATAGTAAACGTTTTAGAGGTATTGGAGAGTTCATTATATACGAGTATTTATATATTGAACGGACGGTCAGCCCTGGATTTACACTAGGGGCACTCGGGGCTAGTGTCCAGGGCGGCAAATTTTTAAGGGCGGCAAAATTCGGACGGTGGGAAAAAAATTTTCTTCGCGTTATCGAAAATGCTTTTATTATTATACAAAAAGATACAAATAAAAAAAAAGATTAACTAGTAGGCATTATTCGAAAAATTGATATCATTTATAAATTATTTCTTTGCATTTTTCAAATAAATTATAATTACAAAATTGAAACTTTCAAAATTTTATTCAAAATTTTGATAATATAATATATATTATATATTTTTTTTACTATGCCCAGGGGCAGCGCTAAGGTTAAAATCTGGCACTGCGGGACGGTTACCGTAACCCATTTATTCTCTTAGATAATTAGTGTCCCTCAGTATTTGGTTCGTGTAGTAAGAATTCCAAAACAAAAAATGAGATAGATGGCATCGTGAGTAAAATTAAGCAGGCTTAGAACAAAATCCTCTGCATTCATGTTCTGGGACATAAAGCTCTAAAATGGTGGGAATCAAGCGGATCATATTATTTAAATTCTGCGTCTCGTCTTTATACAGATAAAAGAGTTAGTTTATCATGTAATGAAAAGTATAGGTACATATTTAATTTATGAACTTTTTTTCTTAAATATTCGCGATTAGGTATACACATACATACGAGTGTTGCTATAGCTTAACAATTTAAAATTATAAAATTTGTATTGCTAGTACTACATTTTATTTAATGTTTTAAAAAATATACTTATTTCATTTACAGCTATTATTTCATCTACATATTTTAAAATGTCAAATATTCGCGTAAATGTAAAAAAATATTAAATACTTATAAGTTTTTTATAAGTTTTATAGATTATAAAAACTTTCTAGATCTCTATATTTAAATAAGAAACTTATGGAATGAAATTATATTTTTTCTGTCAGAGTATTGGAATTAAAAGTTACATCACTAATTGTGTTGGGAAAATGATGTTTTATTATACGATAAATATTAAATATGTAAGTAGATACTCAATGTTTACGTAAATCTCTGTAGAAATAATACGAAATTAAAAGTAAACTTTTTTAATAAAACAAATTAATCATAGTTATTAGAGCAAGACTATGGAGAAGACAAGATTTTAGATTAATCCGATGCTTTATTTATAATGAATGAAATGATTATTTTTAATAACTTATAAGAGGCGAGTAGAAGATAGCATGGGGAAAATAGAGTTCGAAAGGATCCTGCACAAAGTTGAACAGTTGAGAAAAAACTTTTAATAGGACACCTTCATTCAAATTGAACAAGATCTTCGGAATAGTTACACGTAGTTATTGAGAGGGGACTCCAAGAAATTGATGTGTAACTTTTGAGAAAATATTACAATACACTTATATAAATATCTCATATTTATTGCAATAAAATCTTCGCATACAAGAGTAAATAAAAACTATTTTATAAAATAGAATTAAAAAAAAAAACAATATAGGTATTATTATTATCTAGAGAACCTTTGGTAAGTGGTTGTGCGTATATCTGTAATGTGTCGTTATACTATCAACTGACGAAAAATGGCAATTTGAGAGTTATTAGCTTGAATAAAACATGCTCAACGAATAAATTAATGTTATTCTATGTAAGTCAATTAACAATTTAAACCTGGGCGAATCCGGGGCAGGCAGCTAGTGCATCATATAATGGAAAACGTTATTGGCATTGATTCCGTATGGCTAATCATAGTGGAATGAAACGGTAATGTCGTCGTAAAATCGAATACCCATCCGCCATCACAATTCCGATTAGCTTTTCCGCGACAGTCTATTAACTCTGTAATAGCCTAAAGATAAGCTTAAAATGCACTAGTAATGAGCTTGCACGGCCTCACTAACTGGATATAAATTTAAGAGGATTTTTAGCTTACGTTTTAAAGAGATTAGGAGCTAGGGGTGGAGTATTGTTTACAGTAAAAATTAAAAGAAAATTTCTTTTTAAAATCGTATGTTTTTAAAGGTTAACTAAATAGAAACTGAACCTATTAATTTATAATTTAAATATACTCTAACTAGTCCATTTCCACTGTTTATTCGGCATTTATATTGCTAAAGCTTGATAGATGATTTTGAATTATTATATTCTTACAATTTTTGGAGTACACGGTATTAGCACACAACGAGTATTGCTTATGAATATGTAAGTAATCAATTTATAGCTGCATATAACAATATTTTGTTGGGGTTAAAATTGTAACTACCAGTAGGTATTATTTGAAAAATTGTATTTGAGCGATATTAAATACATACATATTTTGTCTAAATGAACACTCAGTAGTTTTACGTTTTTATCTCTCAATCAATTTAAATTAGTTAATATGTACACTGAAACAGAAATGAATATGATGCACGTTAAATTTTTAACAAGGCTTAAATTATATTTCACAGTGATAATTGGCTGCTCAGGCTTCTAAGTTAATATTTAATTTAATGTTAATAGTTAATTTCTATTTAAGTTCATATCTGGATACATTAAGTCGGAGAGAATGAGCGCCAGATAGAACAAAAAAGTACGATAGTATTAAAATGATTAAAATATTAAAAAAAAAATGATTAGTTAATATAGTTTAAAATAACTCGTTTAGACTGCATTTATAAAATCAACTAGCATTGCCCGCGGCTCCGCCCGCGTTCAGATGACTAAAAACCAAATTCTTAGGTTTTACATATTAGTATATTCTTACATTGTAGTTTTTGTATCTTTTCACAGAAATGAGACATTTTCCCACGGTAAAAAGTATCCTATATGTTGACCCGGATAACCAGCCTATCATCATACCAAATTTCATCAAAATCCCTCCAGTGGTTTTTCCGTGATACGGTAACAGACAGACAGCCAGACAAAAATTCTAAAAACTATAGATTCGGCCTCTGCATCGATAATAAAGTCTATTTCAATAAGATTTTCCAAAAAATATTTAATGGACAGATTCGGCATAGTTACGATTTTATTATATATACCTATAGATAAATACGCGTTACACAGTAGTTATTACCTGAAGTAGGAAAATGGGCAAATCTAGATGTATAGATGACCAAGTTTATTTTAATATTTAAAGTAAAGAAACCTTCCTAAGGACGTCCGTATGGATCACGTACGGTTAAAGATCTATTCGTGGTTGGTCACGTCCGTTAATTGAAATAGAAACAACTGACAACTAACAACATACTTATATAGTTCCTAATGTGCAAAGTAAAATAAACAATATCTTAATTCTTAACCTCAGTCAATGATCTATACAAAACTAGCATTTGTTCACAGTTCCGCCCGCGTAATTTAAACATAACGGATTTTCATACAAATCTTTGTTTAGGAATATTTGAATTACCTAAAATCTTTTAATAAGATACCTGTAACTCTAAACCCTGTTTCTCTCAGGAATCTACCTGCTAAATTTCAAGTTTATAGCATTAATAGTTTTTGAGATTTTGTGGTTAATTAATGAGCAATATTTAGTTTTTATATATAGGTACATATATGGCATATAAGTAAATGAATGTGTAGGTATCAAGATATTCGTGGTAACAACGTTAGATGCACTCCCCCGTTAGAATATATGGGCAAGTTTGGTCGTATATGTGGACGCGGTTAATATATGTACCTACATACATACTTACTTCTGTTCTCAATATAAATTTTTCGTACTACTCAATTACTTTAAAAATTGATTTCATAGATTATCGACAAGCCAAAATGATTTCCTACGATTTATTTCCAGAAGTTTATAGTATACCTATTATAACTATTGTAATATCAGATTTACTACATTATTATATAAATTATCTAACCATGTTAACAAAAGCTTCGAAGCGGCTAAACCTTACATGAGAGTAAAGTAAGGAGGTTCCCACGCGAGCTATTTATTGTTAACTTCCTACTCTCAAGCACGTACCGTGTGGCGAGGGTCTAACTGGTCCCTGAGGGTAAGCGTACAAATAAGACAGCGTTTTATACATAAATAGACGATAAGGCTATCATAAAATGTTCTACCTCATGCCATAATTATGTAAGCTACCACAATATGCAGAAGATAGCAGATTCGATTTTCATTCTAAGTGAATGGTTGTGTTGATCACATGCTGTAGTATTGATACTGTCAACAAACATGCATTTATTCGATATTAGCGAGGTTATAATATTTTCGTCGCTTCCCTAAATGATTAAATTAACAATATGAGTCATATATCTGTTTTAAAAGCAAATACAAAAATTCTAATCAATCAAGTATTTCTTCAATCTTGAAAATGTTTTATCCCCCGTTATATAGTCATTTATTAGCAGTCATATAGTAGGTATACTTACTTAACACTTTATAGACGTAGGTATAAAACGCATGGAATATTCCAGTGTTTAAATTAAAGATAGCGTAAACTTTTAGTTTTTTTTAGAGTAGATAATGAGAGAAGATGACAATCCTTTTAAAGTGCCATCACTAGGCCACCCACCAGATATTTCACCAGAGTATGAGAGTGACAGGAATAAAGAGTGCACGTTGTGTCTGCGCGTACACTTGAGCACTATAATATCTCCTGCGCAGTTGGCTAGTCTCAATGAGATTGGCCGCCGTGGCCGGAATCGGTCAGGAGAGAACATCACTAGGCTGATTTCAATGCAAAATGTCAATTACCTACATAGATTGACATACGTAATATTCCTAAAACTAGTTAAGTACTTACACCATACAAGTTTCCTCATAATGCTTTCCATATAAGAAGATTTTAAACATCTCAAAAATAGATTTGTGCTGTTCGAACCCGTTTCAGTATGCTTTCAAAGTAAACGTGCCTGTTGTGCTGTGCTCTATCAGTATTATTTTCAAAGTATGAGGCTGATTTGTTTCGCTTATGTAATCGTAACTAATGCAAAGAGCCTTAACGTAAAAATAATATCAATTTTTTTTATGAATACAAATATTTGAAATTTTAGAACGTTGTAAATCTACATGGAAGCGAGTGAGTAATTAAATATTTCGCTAACAAAACCGTGCCCTGCGAGGTAACTCATGAATAAGTGAGCTATTCGTCGCGACTTACCTGTCATGAGGGATTTTCGACATATATTTTACTTTGTACAGAAATGTTTTCTATTAATTGAATTTTTGTAACTTAAGTGATTTTAACACTATTTTTATAAGTTAATATTAAAATTCTTAAATTTACTTAATATATAAATATAAAAAATCAATTAGCTGCGAGTTGGACTAGCAGCAAATTCACGCAAGAGTCCCAATCCACCATAGAATATGATATTTTAATACGTATTTACAAATTAATAAAAAATGAACGATGCTTAAAGGTGTCTGCCCACTACACCGTCTCATACTATGACCGTGCTATGAACGTATCAGGCACGGAAAAGAGCATGGCACGAAATACTATGACAACTATAGACCATATCAACAGCGTATCATACCCGTACATAACGGTTTTAGCACTGCGTATGCTCACCATTGCGCCGCCTACGCGCACCGGTCCCGCAACGTCGCGTGCCAGGCACGGAGTATACCGGCACCGGTAAAATATTCTCGCCGACAATTGTTACCGCTCCGTGCACGGGACGCGACGGTGCCGGTCCGGTGACGAAACGGTCAAGTGGGCAGAATCTCATACTTTTCAATAAAAAGATTTTTTTGTCTGACACGGTCCTAGCACGGTCATGGTGTAAGACGGCAGACACCTTAAAACCCCGAGCACGGGCCTTTCTTCAATATGAGGAGGATCAGGCCATAACATTTCATAGGTACATAACAACATAGGTTTTTCAGACATGTAGGTTTTCTCAGGATGTTTTCCTTCATCGTGAGACAAGTTGTAATCATATTGGAAATGATTCGCACAAGAAAATGTCAGAGGTGCAATCATTTGAAGATGAACCCGCTTCACTCGGTTTCACAAGCGACTTCCTTAACATTGGGCTACCACTGCCTAGCCGCATACTTGCCCAGGTTTTTTTAATAGTTTCAGCTTAGAGTATCTACTATATATTATACCATGATTGATAGAACAATAAAAACTTTTTAACAAAAAAATAAAAACCGACTTCAAACAAAAGCACTAAAAAGTAAAAAATAAGTGATTGGTAGTTTTCATTTACTATAGATACCTAATCAAATATTTTCGAAGTCGGTGTGCTTTGCTTTGTATGGGCTGGCACCGATTTCGAAAATATTTGATTAGGTATGTATTTAATTGGTAGGCTTTAATTACTTAGCCAAAGCACACCGACTTCGAAAATATTTGATTAGGTATGTATAGTAAATGAAAACTACCAATCAGTTATTTCTTACTTTTTAGTGCTTTTGTTTGAAGTCGGTTTTTATTTTTTTGTTAAAAAGTTTTTATTTTTCCCTTTTTAGTGTAGACAGTAGTAGCAAAGTAAGGATTCTAACGTGTTAGGCTTGTCAAATCAAACAAAATAAGCCCAAACTCAAAGTATCTACTATTAGCCGTTGAAGAGTTCCACCTATCCACCTTCTGACCTTACCATCATATCAGGTCAACAACACCAAACCACTGTACTATCAACGGAAATAGAAATACTTGCAAAGTTTCAAGTCAATATGATAATTAGAAGTAGGTTAAATTCATCATTAGTTGTTTTTCCACCCTTAGGGGTGGTATTTTTTTTTGAAATTTAAATCGGACCAATCTGGAAGTATACCCTTTCAAACATAACAAAAATTGTCTAAATCGGTTAATAAATGACGGAGTTCTGAGGTAACAAACATAAAAAAAAAAAAAAAAAAACAGTCGAATTGAGAACCTCCTCCTTTTTGAAGTCGGTTGAAAACAAATCAAATTTTTGTTTAGAATCCTTCCTTAGATTTTAATTGTTTTGTAATTTGTAAGGAATTCAACTTTAATACACTTTAATTTTTTTCACAATTATCCTGACAGCCTCTCTTTTTCGAACTACTACGAACATTAAAAAAAAGTGGCAAATCGGTTGAACCGTTCCCAAGTAATGCACTGACCAACGAAGAAGATTTCATTTTTATAATATAAATTGTTAAAAAAGATAATATATTTTATGACTTATGTATCTACTGGAATTGCCGTAAGTATGAAATCCCTCAAACAGCACTTCGTCTCAACTTATAATGCAGACGCTTAAGTGAAAAGTTAGTGGTTTCGGCACCATGCAGAGGGAACACCTGAGCTGTGAAATGTGAGATACATTAAATGTTTCGACAAGACCGTTATTTTCTACTTTGCTTTATCGGCTTTGAAAATATTTTTTCTATATTGTTCATTTTGGACACGTATACAAAAAAAAATTTAACAACATCGATTTTACATTTCAGTTTATATCGCCGTGCTTTGTTTTATACGTAGCTCGGAATGAACTGAGTATGTATATTTTAAACTGTTTGGAGCAAGATAAATATTTATACGAGAAGATAAATAATTCCGTGTATTAATTGAATCTTATATAAAATTGATAATCATTATTCTAGAAAAGATACATTCTAGTTTTAACGAATACCAGATATAATTATTTGTATAGTCGTTATATATTTATATTTTTTTTCTTGTAAAACGGCTATATAAGAACTAAATTAATTTAAGTTTAGATAATTATTACAATACGATTAATTGGTAACGAACGGATATTGAAATAGAATTATACTTTCATTTATATATTATTCTAAAGCATTAATAAGATATTAAATATTCATATCGAGAAGATGACTCGTGTATTAATTTAGATCTTTTTTTAATTTTTGTTATATTTATATAGTAGATATTGGGTTTCATAGGAATAATCATGCATGCTTTTATTTATTTTATCTCGTGTTTTAGTTATTTAAAGCTGTCGAGTAAAAGTTTAACATGAATGCTGCAATTAATTAAATTCATAGCTGGTGCGCGTATCTTATTTATAATCGGCTTAGTTGTTACTGGCGCTTAAAATGCATTACTTTGCCTAATTTGCTTTGATAAGAACAAAAGGTTTTGTTTAGATATGTACTCATTATTTCTTAAAAACAAATAATTATTTACTACCCTCGGGTGTCCCCGTAGATGCCTAACTACTGTTAGCCTAAATGTTAATTTCTAGGCCCAGGTGAAATGAAACAGTGTAACCCTAAGAAAATCCTGCAGTTTTTAGCATCTGCACGATTTAATGGTTTGCTCAAATCATAAATGAAATAATAAAAATAGCCTATATTATGTTACTCGAGGTCATATTCTAATTTTGGTCTAAATTTCGTCTAAATCCGTAAAAAACATACATACATACAAACATCGCAATTACAACGGTAGTTCAATATAAAAAATATCAACAGTAATTAATCTTATTGAGCAATAAAATTCTACAAGTACTTACAATTAGTTACGTAAGACGCTATTATTACTACAAACCGTTGTGCTACAGATTAGTGATAACAAGTATCATTGAAATTGTAAGCATTTCAGACAATAGTAACATTTCTCTTAAATAAACAATGTACAGAATAATGAAAAATCCTCAAACAATTGCTTTCAATGAATTTAAAATAAGGCATAGAATTTGATTTTGAATGTATAATTTTTGTGTATTTTAGGCATTATCTTCACTATATTAATAGTTCCTTTTTAATGAATACGCTGTAATATATAATTGGCATTGAAGTAATAGCTCAGTAGTAACGTGCTCGGTTAGAAATCTAAGTGAAGCGGGTTCAAATCCAGTGTTTCGCATTTTTGATACCCTCATGTGAGAATCCTTTTCCCCATGCATCGTATGGAAACCTGCAGGTGGGAGAGAACCTAACTAGTTTTTGATAGATATGTAAAGTCCATCAAATTCCACCAAGTGTACTTAGCCAGCGTGATGGACTAAGGCCTGATAATTTTCCCAGGCCCCCGGGGAGGCCGAAATTAACTTTCATATTTTTGCATAAAAACATACCCAGCTTTTTTTTTATTTAAGTGCGAATATCTTTACTCATTATTTGTACAACAATAAGTATGATGATGTTCTCCTGACCGATTCCGGCCACGACGGCCAATCTCATTGAGACTAGCCAACAGCTTAACGTGCTCTTCGAGGCACGGGGGTGAAACACCGCCAACTTCCCAACTCCGGGCTATTACTGAGGCTTACTATACAGAAAGACTCAATAACTAAACTTGGCCCGACCCGGGACTCGAACCCAGGACCTCCGGGTGTGCAGCCGTACATGCTAGCCGCTACACCACCGAGGCAGTTAACTATAAGTATATGCTACATATGTTTCGTATATCTAGTGGAGTGTATAGTTTCGGCTCTGTTGGAGATGCAATATTCATGTTTACTTTAAAAATATAAAAAATCCTATAAAAGTTTAAAACGAAAAATATTTCCGTAAAAATATCAAAAAGTATTGGACCATAAAACATAGCGTTTTATGAATCATATATTGGTATACTCTTTTGGTTCCATTAAAATCCTTTAGTTTTTTACTTTATATTTATTAATTTTTTATTATAATATCCTATTACGGCTTAATATTAAAAAAACTTAAAATACATTTTCAAAGTAACGGTGACATGTTTTTTGTTAGAAAGAACGTAAAATGCTTTTTCTCCCGGATATTGGGAAATAGGTTTTGCCCAGTGATTGCCGCAAGCTATTGGATCGCTTCCTACAGCTAATACTCGTAACTCGTTCACCATATATTGTGTGGTATGGACCAATAACTTCTACTTTGTCCTTAAGCTTTAAATTTGATAAATACAAGAGTATTTTTGGTTGCTTATAAGATTCTGTTTGGCTTTCTCGTGTCAAGAATTTTTTATCACTATACAACCCCGTTTTTGTATGGAGGATGAAACTCCCTAGAAATATGTTTAAAGAATACTAGCGACGCACTCTCGCTCTGCTTGGATTCGTTCCTACTTACGTTTTAACGTTTAGTTTAGATTTTTCAGAGATGAGATATTTCTCCACAGTAAAAAGTATCCTATGTTAACCCGGATAACGAGCTATCATCATACCAAATTTCATCAAAACCTGTCCAGTGATTTTTCCATGATGCGGTCACAGACAGACAGACTGACAAAAATTATAAAAACTATATATTCGACCTCTGTATCAATAGTAACGTCTATTTAAATAATTTTCCAAAAAATATTTGATTTACAGTTCCTCTTAGTTACAATTTTATTATATATCTAGATTTAAAACAGATTAAATAGAAGCTCTAGGTCTTTAGTAATTTGGATTCTAATCAAATTACTTGATCCATTTTTCAGGTTAGATTATAATATTTAATGATATTACTGTCAAAGGCTTCTATAAAGAAAATTCTTTACTTTATTTAAGCAGAAAGATTTTGTTACATAATATAGCTTGGCCGATGTCATAGCTGTGGGATTCACTGCATTATTTTTTACTTTGCTGAAGCTGATATGATTTTCACACGAGGTGAAAGTTGTTATTGGCCATTTAGATATTTTTCATTTTTAGATGTCTTGCATATTATAATATAGTAATTTAAACGTCAGATATATGCGCGGTAAATGCATAAAGCATTAGTACACTTTTATTATTGGCCTAGTAAGTATATACCTATGTACATAAATTGGTTGTAGTTAGGCGTCCGATAGTTAATCGGATAAATTAGATGTGATTATTTGTCCGATAATATTTGTCGGTTTCATGAATATCTGCCACTTTTTTATCTATACATATAATAAAATTGTAACTAAGTCGAATCTGTATATTAACTATTTTTTGGAAAATCTTATTGAAATAACATTATTATCGATACAGAGGCCGAATCTATAGTTTTTAGAATTTTTGTCTGTCTGTCTGTTACCGCATCCCGAGAAAACCACTGGACAGATTTTGATGACATTTAGTATGATGATAGCTGGTTATTCGGGTCAACATATAGAATACTCGTTACCGCGGGAAAATATCTCATTTCTAAGAAAAAATACGAAAACTGCAATGTAAGCGTATACTAATATGTAAAACCTAAGAATTTGGTATTTGGTCATCTGAACGCGGGCGGAGCCGCGGGCAATGCTAGTATTTTAATAAAATAATTGATTTGTCTATGCAAGAAAAAAAAAGGTCTATGAAAAAAGATTAATTACCTTAACTGGAAAGGTTGGGATCTAAAATATTGAAATTTATTATTTCGCCTAACAAACTATAATCTAATAAAAGAAAAACGCCCAACTAAAAACTACGGAATAAAATAGGAATTATATAGGAGAATGTTTCTGCGTTATAATAAAACAAGACAAATCAAAGACTAAAGATATTTAATTTAAATCCATTCGATTTTAATAATCAAACTTTGAACGGTATTCTTAAAAAAACTTTATAGCACGATAGAAACACATAACGTCGCAGTTATTTATCACAAACCGACAATAGTTGGAAAAATAATAATATATTTTTATTCATCCGACTGTCGGACAAATAGACACTTCTATATATCTTAACACAAATTATCTACGAAACATTCAATTTCTAACATTGAGTAGTATCTATTGCTTATTTCTGCGATAATATAATCAAAGAATATACTAAATTTAAATTATGGGCACTTACAAGATATTATAATAATGTATACGGTTAAGTTAGACTTAGGGTTTAACTTTCAGGATAAACAAGGCAAGATATAATGAAGTTTGCCACAACACCACTAAGTTTCGTCATCCTTCAGTTCACATATTATACATATATAACATCAATCAATTTCTATTGTATTAAATAGAAAACTAAATAAAACCAATTACCTGGATAATATTAGGTAGATGGAAATTCTGTTCGTTGGTAAGCGCATTACTTGAGAACGACTGGGCTGATTTGACTAATATTTTTTTAAATGGTCATAGTAATCCAAATATTTAAAAAAAATAAAATTTAGTAATATTGTGTGGAAAATTAGGAAATTTATGAGAAACCGGAAATATATTTTAATTTATATATATATTTTTTTGGTTCTCCAGGATATAAATACATTTATTGAAATAAGACAACTTCTATCAGGTAAGCTAGTATTATTACAGATATTTATTGAGATTTATAAAAAAAATTGTAGAAAATATTTTTGGGTTAGAAGAGCAATTTGAATTAGCTTGAACATTTATTGGTTTATAGTTTAAACCATACATTTTGCATGACATGACGTTTTATAGAAACTACTTTAATTTCAGTGGCCATCGTGAGTTCTCAATTATGTGTGATATTGGTAACCTAAATGATGCTTAGATGATATGCCTAAAATCTAAAAAATATATAATGAAGCAGAATGAATAAAAAAGCGCAAGAATTTTAAGAGTAAACCCAAAAAAAGGTAAAAACGGATTACTGAGTATTATAATTTAAGATTTGATATTTAGAAAACCACAGCTACTAAGTTAAAAATAAAAATTGTGCGAAAGAAACTTAATGGAATTGGAAGATAACTCTGCTAACAACTTCGTCGAGTCACTCTCTTGACCGTAGAAAAGAAAAAAATAAATAAAAAGAGGGAATTTCGCCGCGACCAGTTTATATATACCCAGTTAAAAGATAAACTTTATACGAAGTGGCTTGGCCGCAAATACCAACCATGCGAATATTATTTCTAAGTTAGTTGCTTTAACTGCTTGCGAATAGGAAAATAAGAATACGAAATGTCTGCCACTGATTGCATTTTCAATTAGTTATTATTTCATTTCTCTGTTACGTGCAGTCTAATTGAACAATTTGCACTTAAAAACAAGGTACAAAGTTTTAACAAAGCAGTTATCGTCGGAAAGCCAGACACTATACTACGTAGTTGGTCACGATGTGATGTAATTCCCATCATGAATCCAACTAGAATCTGTACAAACCATAACAATATTTTATTTTCTATGGTATTTAAAATGTATGGAGGTACTCAATTATTTGTGAAACATTCGTTTTTGAACTGTCTGTCTTCGTCAGTTGTAGATAGATTTTCGTAATTCTTTATTCTAATAAATATATCTCATTAAAAAATGTCTACGTGCACATTTAAAATAAGTCCACTTTAAAGGGACTTGATATTTTAACCTTATACCTTTTTTGCCAAAAAGTAATTTTTAATACGTTTTGCAGAATTATTTATATTCAAATAGATTGTTCTTAGAATATTTAGTTTCTATGATTCCCAGTAAGATGTCATATGACTGGAATAATTAATAAACTCCGTCGACTATGGGATACGGGTAACTAAATATATGAAGCTTATCGATTCTCGACATTTTCATTTTACAAAAAGCCATCACTTTGGTATTAATTTTACATATAAAAAATGAGACACGATTCAAAATCCTAACCAAAAGTAACAACATATCCTTACAATGCATTGTCCCCACTGAATTGGGCAATTTTAAAGGTATCGTGACTTAGATCTATAACAATAGGTTCTGCTGACACGCACATAATGTCCATAATATATTTAAGTTATACATATTTTAAAGCCAGCTCTTGCACTATTATGATAACTGTTTGAGATAAAATATCAATGCCCTGAAATAAGTGGCTATTCGTTAAGAAACCAATAATATCTGGCAAGAATGTAATGTAAAATTACAGCCTTAACGCAATTAATGTATTCCACATTATGAAAATGAAAAGAATTTTAATGACTTAGTTTTCATTAAATTATTCATGTAAACTAAAGGCAACTATTATGAACTTTAAAATACAACTAAATTTATATAATTTTTAGGGCATTTTTATGGCATAAAATTACATCTTTAAAATGAGAGAGACCATGAAAAATAGGTGGTGAATACCATCTAGATCAAGACATATCTATCCATCTAGATATAGATTAGTGAATCCAAAATTATGCAATATTAATAAAATGAAGCACAAGGATTCTACAGAGAAAGTTTTTCTACCATTTTAAAATGTGAGGTTTGATGACGTCGAACGGTGAATTAATCAGCATCCATTTACTTATCTTTGAAAAACCTAGCCTTGTATAAGGATCGTTCTATAAAAGGTTTGTGAGCTCTCGAGCTATTGGACTGACCACGACAGATATGCTAGAGATGAATAAATTTATTTTAATTAAATTTTATTTAATATTGTAATGGATTTTATAATTTATGTTTCGACTTATTTGTCTGTGTTTATTATTGCTTATGTAATATTTAGTTTATTTAAATTAACATATAATAATAATCTATATAGCTAACTAAATAATGGTTAATATAGAATATTCAACATACTATTCATTGATCAATAGAAACATTTATTAAATTAATCTATACATATAAAATAATTGTAACAAAGTGAAGTTTGTACTCGAAATATTCTTTAAAAACAATGACTGTAGCGTATTGTATACATAATATAGACCTCAACACAATAGTTAATAATAATTTTGTCTGTTTGTCTGCATTTCACGCAAAAAGTACAGAACCGACTTTGTCAAAATTTCGTATAGTAATAATTTATTACTCGGGTGTCCATTTAAAATACCTTTTACTCATTTTACAATTTACATGTCTTACGCTATAACCTTAAGAGATACATCGAAACAATGCTACTAATAAAAACTTTTTAACAAAAAAATAAAAACCGACTTCAAACAAAAGCACTAAAAAGTAAGAAATAACTGATTGGTAGTTTTCATTTACTATACATACCTAATCAAATATTTTCGAAGTCGGTGTGCTTTGCTTTGTATGGGCTGGGACCGTTTTCAAAAATATTTGATTAGGTATGTATTTAATAGGTAGGCTTTAATTACTTAGCCAAAGCACACCGACTTCGAAAATATTTGATTAGGTATGTATAGTAAATGAAAACTACCAATCAGTTATTTCTTACTTTTTAGTGCTTTTGTTTGAAGTCGGTTTTTATTTTTTGTTAAAAAGTTTTTATTTTTCCCTTTTTAGTGTAGACAGTAGTAGCAAAGTAAGGATTCTAACGTGTTAGGCTTGTCAAATCAAACAAAATAAGCCCAAACTCAAAGTATCTACTATTAGCCGTTGAAGAGTTCCACCTATCCACCTTCTGACCTTACCATCATATCAGGTCAACAACACCAAACCACTGTACTATCAACGGAAATAGAAATACTTGCAAAGTTTCAAGTCAATATGATAATTAGAAGTAGGTTAAATTCATCATTAGTTGTTTTTCCACCCTTAGGGGTGGTATTTTTTTTGAAATTTAAATGGGACCAATCTGGAAGTATACCCTTTCAAACAAAACAAAAATTGTCCAAATCGGTTAATAAATGACGGAGTTCTGAGGTAACAAACATAAAAAAAAAAAAACATACAGTCGAATTGAGAACCTCCTCCTTTTTGAAGTCGGTTGAAAATGGTTGTAGACGTTAAAAAGGCCTACAGAAAAGTCCGCAATAGTAGGTATATGTCTATCTCCTAAGTTCCACTAGCAATAATTATTTTTATTTATTTAAAACATAACCAGGGAAGCACCCGAGCGAAGCTAGGGTAAGTTACTAGTTCCAAATAAATGACAGAAGTTTTTTCTATCCAACTTTTTGGTGTTGTTGTTGTTTCTCTTACGGCTTTGATGGTATTAGAAATTATGCTTTGTTGGGCTGATTTCATCCCATTTTCACTTACGGATTATTTTATTTATTTACGGACTATTTTCTATTACATTTGGATCAAACACAATGTAGTATTATGGCTTATACATAATGGATAAGATATAAAAATAAGTTTGATCGAAAATAATGTTTGAATTTGTAGTCATGCAATAAAAGAGTGACAGTTCATTTAATAAATATTGTTAGAAAACGCACAGGAAGTAAAATGCAATCAATAAAAAAATCTATATTTGAATAATTTAAATATATATTTTAAACAGATAGAGAGTTATTTTGGGCATAAATCCAAATAAAATCTATAACAACCCAACTCCTCCTATAAAATAACAGCAATGATTTAGGAATATTCAATAGGAAAGGAAGGCAGTGGTAGCCCAGTGGTAACGCGCTCGCTTGGGAGACCGAGTGAAGTGGGTTCAAATCCTGGGTCTCGCACCTCTGATATTTTCATGTGCGAATCATTTCCAACATGATTACCACTTGTCTTAACGGTGAAGGAAAACATCGTGAGGAAACCTGCATGTCTGAGAGGACCTAGCAAGTTTTCGAAAGGCATGTGTAGTCCGCCAACCCGCACTCGGCCAGCGTGGTGGAGTATAGCTTGATCCCCCTCGTACTGAAGGGAGGCCCGTGCTCAGCAGTGGGACGTTAAAAATGGGCAGAATACAATAGGAAAATTCATTGTAAGTAATAATTTACAGTCACAAAGCATTCGCACTAAGAAAATTTCAGTGTAACTGGGAATAAACTAACTATTTTACTCGATATTAAACTTTTTTGCATTCCACGCTGCAGAATTGGTACGCGAGTGTAATAATTGATCGGATTATACCTTTCATCCAGCGACGTGATCTCTGTACATGATTGTCGGTTGTTACTCTATTTGTATACGTACACTGTACAGTCACCGTATTGGATAAATGTTTTATCCTTTATAAATCCATTGCTGAAAGTGTATTGTGACGTGAATGTAAATGTTTTCATATATGTTATGACAGAGTTTTGTCTAACTTCAAAAAGGAAGAGGTACTGAATTCGATTCTTTTCTTTATGTTTACTAGTGTTAGCCTATTGGCCTTTCAATATTTTTTGTTGAGAGCACTAAATCAAAGCAAAGAGCAATCAGAGCAAAGAAAAAAAAGATACTGAATTATTTTGTCTTTGGCTAATATATATATATATATATATATATATATATATATATATATATATATATATATATATATATACACATATATATCGCTTGCTCCGCTCTGGTTCTATAGTATACTCTTACAATGCAGTTTTTGTATTTTTTCTCAGAAATGAGATATTTTCCCGCGGTAAAAAGTACCCTATATGTTGACCCGGAAAACTAGCTACCATTATACCAAATTTCATCAATATCCCTCCAGTGGGTTTTCCGTGATTGCGGTAACAGACAGACAGACTTACAGACAAAAATTCTAAAAACTACAGATTCGTCCTCTGTATCGATAATAATACCTATTTCAATAAGATTTTGAAAAAAATATAAATAATAATAATAATAGAATACGATATATGTTCGCAAATTATGAATTGATTTCATTAATTCTTTTTTTGATGGATGTAGGTATAATTTCAGGGCAGTCCCATATAAATTTTAATAAAAAATTGAATCTCCAAGGAGGAAATAATAACTTTAGAGTACATACATTTTGATTCCAGATTATTTAAATAGTGTCTTTTGCTTAGACGTTCTAATTACAAATTAATTTTCATACTCTATATATGTATTTTGCGTCTCATGACGCAAACGTCGTTATACCTACTATATCTACCTTACCTATAATACCTTTCTTACCTAAGGTACCTTTCTTATAAAGCAATGATCACAAAATAAAAAGCTACAATTTAATATGAATAATAGATTGTTATTGAAAATTCGTACGTTCTTAAATATGCCTGATATTTCAATTAATACGAGATATACGGTAATTCTGATGTTGGATGGAGAGAGGCATATTAAATTGCTTATATTTGTTCAACTTATTCTTATGTATAGAATATATTATAAGTAAACAGAGTAATGAAGTTAGTTAAAAATTCTAATCTTTATTAAACAAACATT
Organism: Brenthis hecate; assembly: GCA_951806755.1. Taxonomy (NCBI): domain Eukaryota; kingdom Metazoa; phylum Arthropoda; class Insecta; order Lepidoptera; family Nymphalidae; genus Brenthis; species Brenthis hecate. Next base: position 1,094,671 of record OX638266.1, on the reverse strand, counting down.
AAATTGGAAACAATCTGCATAATTAAAGTCCCAAATTCCATAGTACTAAATACCGGATAACCATAACGCCTGAGGGTCGAGATCTACATGAAAATGAACGATCAAATATTTCGTTAACAAAAACTCGCGGTCTACGAACTTCTAAATAAATTAGCGCCAACCCAAATTTTTATAATTTTTATAGAAATACAGAATATATAAATTTGTTTTTAAACCTTGAAATATATTTTATAAAAAATACATAATTTATATTTGTAAGGATGGAAAAAACCTCAATACGGCCAGTAAAAAAACATTACTTCTTAAACAATAATTTTTGGTGTATTTTTGCTATATATTAGAATATTTAAAGATATCTAACTCGTAGGTATATTAAAAATAATAAGTACATATATAATACTCTATCCATACTCTAAGTATATATAACTCTAAGTCACCGAAAACCTGTAAACATCCGCCTAAGTCAGATTAAAAGGAGCATTTATATGGTTAGTGTTAAAATCGTTTCAGGAATCGAACCGACAGTCTTCAGCATTCAGTACAGCTCTATTCAAAAACGCCAAGTTAGTAGTCTTTAAAAATGTATTGCTTGTAAATAATCAATAACATAAGTTGTTTACTCAATCTACAGTACAGAGACAGCCCATAACTCTCTCCAGACCTGATGAATGGGTAGCAATCTAATTGAATTATGTCAACTGGACACTGCTGAGGACCGTTTCACTTTAATGTGTGTACAATGTACGTATACCTCATCTTGTATTCCACCTGTTCTGCATCTTGAGTTGACAAAGTATAGGTTAACAAAAGGTAATAAGATTCTTAAATGACTGTTAAGTACTAACAAAATGTTTTGCTTAAATGTTGCTAGCTTAAAAATGTTTAAATTAAAGATTAAGTAATGTTAATATAATATACTAGCGGCTCACCCTCGCTTCGCTCGGGTTCGAATCTAGGAAAACAAAAACAAACTTATTCCACGGGAACCGTACATTTTTCTGTGATAAAAAGTAGCCTATGTATTATTCCAGACTATAATCTATCTCTGTGTCAAATTTCATCCAGATCCGTTCAGACTTTCAGGCGTGAAAGAGTAACAAACATCCATTCTCACAAACTTTCACATTTATAATATTACGAGTAATACGGATTATTGTAAAAATATACTTTTTTTGGTATAGGAAGAATAGAAACTTTATTAATGTAATACGTTAGAATAACGTTAAACTGAGAGTATTATGACACTAATATTAAGACTTAATTCGAATATTTGTGTGTGTTTTTATTTGTTCATGTAATTTTTGTAATTTAGGCTGAAATATAGCTCATAACAATATGAAATAAGTTTCTTTTTTTCAATATACGAGTATATATGTACCAAGCGAGTAAACTCTCGTACAAAAAGCTAATTGCTAGCCAGCAATTTTATTTAGATTACTGTAAAATAAATAATATTTTATTTTTTTCAAAACTAAGCATTATCTTCATATTTAGCATCATAACACGTTTTATCTATAAAATTATCTATCACGTAGGTACGTTTATCTGGGGATTTAAATGCGTACGAAACCCCAATAAATTAGCAGTCGCGTAACAAAGGTGTATCAAATGAGACCGCTATGAGTGTACAGATTTTAATAACTATTAAATGTGGTGTTTATGGCAGCCATTGTTTTCGCGGATACCTGAATCCCGAGGGATCGGTTTAAATGAGACATGAAATGAATGAAACTTTGTTTAATAACCAACTACAACTAATAATCGCTAAACTGCTTATTATATTTTAAATTATTCCGAAAATTTATTAACTAGAAATATAAGAACGGTTGCCTATACTGAATATCTTTCTTTACGTAGAATCAAATGAAGTCGCTTCCGCTGTCTGTTCGCTTAGATCTTTTAATCTACTCAATAGATTTTAATGCAGTTTTCAGCAATAGATAGAGTGATTCAAGAGGAAGGTTTATATGTATAAAATATGCATACTAAAGTACAGAAAAGTCGAGAAATTCAAAGAATTTTATTTCATACTAACCGTTAAAACGTATCTGGACGAACCCGAGCGGAGCAAGGGCGAGTTCCTAGTTCATACATATACATATATATACATACATATACACATACATATACACATACATATACACATACATATACATACATATACATTAAAACCTTTACTAAAACGTAATGAGCTTCGTACGTGAAGCCTAGTGAGAGGAACCGATTAAAACGTAATTCAGCTTTAATTTAAATGTTTTACTTATTTTCAGGTGAACCAAAATCAACTTAAAATGAACAGCTATTAAGTATTCCAGCGATATGAACAGGGTAAATGAGTTTTTGTTTACATTGTGGGTTGCTTGGTCATAATGTACATAGTGCAAGCATTATACAGTCATGAGGAACTAGCTATGTACATTAGCACAACCACCTGGTGTTCGCCATTAACTAATAGCGGAAAGAAATAAAAGTCCAGGTAAGTTATTTTTAACCCCTGGAGTAGAACGGGATCGTGTACGTTCTTTGGAAAAGTTCTATGTATTACCTTCTTTTATGCTTTTCTATGTGTTGCCAGCGATTAAGTTGATATTTTCATTTCTATAATATATTTTATTTAATTAAAATAATTTAATATTTTTGCGATTAAAACATTAAAAAAAAATAAAGGTAAACCTTAAAGTTTTTTTTGAATTTTAAGATTATAAAAATTTCTTTTCAGTCTGAAAAATTATAACTTCTACTAGTATTTTATTTCAGTTCTTATTGTGCTAAAGGAAATTTAAAAAATCAGTCGTTAAGCTTTATTGTTAAACTTCAGTGCCTTTCGTATTTTAATATTCTTTCGAGTTTCCCTTTTATTACTCGCTTAATAGAGTTTTGTTAATAATTCGCTTTTGTATTCTGCGGTGGTTTTATATTTAACAAGAATAATAATTTATACAATATATTAGCTATAATTAATGTGAAATTACAATAAAAATAATTAACAGAACAGAAAACTACACCATTTCGTGAAGTCGTCATTAAGAAAAAAAACTCGTTTCATGTTTCATAAAGATAAGCTAAGGGGATTTTTTTCATATAGATATCATATAATCTCATTTTGTGTTAATCAGGCTACTATTATAAATGTGAAAGTTTGCATGTGTGCATATTTTTGCTACTCTTTACTCGAAAACGGCTTAACAGATTTGGATGGAATTTAATACACAAATAGATTGACAAGTAAAAGATACTGTTAAGCAAAGCTAGGATTAGTCGCTAGTTAATATATTATATTCATCAATACGAACAATAGTGAGACATATCAGTAGGATGAATTTAAGTTTCATTAGTCACAGTATTACTAGGGTTCAACAGTGTTGAAGCTTCACAGGGTTACGCTGTATCGGACATGTTTATCGGATCTTAGTTCGTAATTACTGGTTTCAATGGTCTTGCTTTAGTGAGCTGCTTTTGTGTAATGAATGTAACAATCTTAACGATTGTGGCGATAAAAGTTTGGAATTATTATTTTTTACTGCTATATTGTGGTAATAAAAAATTTACAACTTTTGTATACATTCAATGTTTTAGAAAACTTTTGATCAAGTAGCTACATTGTATGTTTCTACTGTGTTATATATATTTTCATTACTAATCTTGTTCAACAGCACTCAATTCTACTGACGAGAGCCAATTATGAGAGAAATATTACTGCGCACCATCGTGCACTAATACCTAGTATATTTCTTCACTGGTCTTATATTCGATAAATATATTGGGACATTAACACACACCACCATCTAGTTCCATGGTAAGCTATGAGGCCTGTGTTATGGATACCAGATAGTTGATACACTACATATATATAATTTTAAATACATACATATTATAAATATAAACTCATGACTGGAGTACAAACATTCGTGCTCATCACACAAATGAATGCCCCCAGCGGGACTCGAACCCGCGACCGCTGGCACAGCAAGTAGGGTTACTACAAACCTAACCACGTATCGTCGATGGTGTTATACGTACATTTCGGACGAAGCACTGTTTTACACATCAGCTAAAAATCACCAAAAAGGATATGATTGTAAATGGTTAGGTACACTAAGCCCGACCTAAATCTAGTCTACATTTTAAACCTATCATACTCAACGATCAATTATATCACACTATTATTATTAATCCGGAAGTGAGAGAGTTACATCATCACGATACAATGATTTAGTGGAGAGAAATTCAGAATGGTGTTAAGCTATAGGTATTTGAGATTCTATGAGGCGAGCAGAGCCACGGGTAAAAATTAGCAGTTCATAATTTTAAAAGTATATTCTGTAAATATTTTGACATCATCGTATGCAATGTATCCTCGTAGATTTTTTATTTCTTGGAGTTAATTTAACATTTGTTCCTGCGCGAAATCCGTCTAACACGTATTCCCATTTATCGTGTGCCGTCGACGAGCGAGCGCTAAACATCGCGAATCCAAATATTTCACAGTCGCTGAGAAATAAATTACCTCACTCGTATTTTGTAATCCTTCTTCAACGTGGACAAAAGTGCTTCGGCAGAAGAGGTGCAAATATACTTGTTAAAATTGTGAAATTTGTATTTTCTCTTGTTCAATATATCTAAATGATTATCGGTATGGTATATGCCTTTATTGCCACATTACTTTTTAGGATGAACTTTTATAGATCCCAAATAAGCTAAGGACCTTATTTTGACAAGATAATGCAAGTGGATTCGCCTTTGTGAGCTTTTATGCATATTTACACTATATTTAGTACAAAATAGTAAAATTCGGACATGAATATCAACTGAATTCTTAACTATTAAAACAGACTAAACGCTACCTAAGTAATAAAAACCAACTACCTTGTTAGTCTAACAGCTAGGGTGTACCTATACAGATCAGATCAGGTCCTGGGTTCGAGTCCCGGGTCGGGCCCTCTAGAATTCTCCTCTAAATTCTCTCCTCTAATCTAGAATTTTATCATTAGAAATAATTAAGGAATACTTTACTTAATAATGGGTAATTAGTGGGTAGATATAATAGAGCGGACAAAAGCAATTAAAAGATGCATGTACCAAAGTATAAAGAAAGTAATAAATATTTAATCTATTACTGGCTACACTAAACACATTATAACCGTACTGTCTAATCTATAATTGAGAGCATGTATTCTCAGGCCGTTTTTATTAAATATACTCCTAACGAACGTATTCGAAGACAACATTCTCCCAATGAATATATTAGGTATATCTATTTAAACAAATATATAAAGGAAGTAAAGCCTGGGCTTTAATTTAAATATGTAATACAACATTTATTGTAATTCGTAAGTACATAAACATTCAGTTATGAGTTTTAAGTTCTTTGATCTTATTTACTGAAATAAGTTTATTTAGCACTTTTAAAACTTTTTAACAGTTCAAGTATTCTCGTACGCCTTTAGGATAATCTGTAATGAGTAAATTCTAGTTTTAGCGTACTTAACTCCGATGCCGATCGTCGGATCATGACCGCGGAAAAGTAAAAAGTTTTCAAAAGCTATAAGTGAAGTAAATTTTTAAAATACACTGAACTTTCTTCAAATAAAATGCAATCTTGCGGCGGCGCTGTTGAGTAGTCTGACTTACATTTTGTCAGAAGATACATATGTACGCAGTCTTCCGAAGGCCTTAGATTCAACTCCTGGACGGTACGAATTAAGGCTTTCAGTCTCGTTATATTTACGAGTCCCGGGAAAAAAATCGAGACTCGGTGTGGTCTCGAAATTCCCGAGAAAAACGAGACTTTCGAGACTACTCCAAAAATAGTTTCATACTTATAGGCTGGGCAGTTAGGCAGTCTATAGAAGGTATTTCAATAAAGTACTTTATTAACCAATACTCCTACAAACTCAATACAAGTAAAATTAACAATTATTAGGCCCTTACATATGAAATTGGTGTTTTTTATGGAAAAAGAAAACGAAAAAAATATTTAAATTATATATGTAATCAGTCACACAGTATGTACCATTGTCATCTATGCACTTCCGCTATTTTATAGGTAGTTCATTGATTCGTCCGCCGACAAAATTGTGGGGGCGATTATCAATAAAATCTCCGAAGGTGGCTTTGATTGCCTCATCGGAATTGATTTTTTTCCTGTAAGAAATTGTCCACTGGATGGATTGTAATCTGTTGGAGCAAGGTCCGGGGATTATGGTGGTTATCGGAGACATTTCAATCGCAGCTCATCTAATTTGACGACTGTCTGTTATGCAATGTGTGGTCTAGCGTGTAACCTGAAACAGCAGTGGGCTAGAGCAATTGACCAGTCTCGGTTTTAACAGCTAGCTTTTCTATCATGGTTTGAAATCGTTGTCAATACAGATAATGTGACAGTAATCGTCTGGCCCGATCTAAGGAAGCCGAAGTGGATGGCACGAGGCACCATCACTGGACCACCAGACACTTACCAGTAGGTACCTTTTTTGAGTCAACTTTCGTTTGGGGTAGGATTTCTCCTGGGTTCAACCATTATGACGAGCCTTTCCGATGATTCTACAGGATTAAAAATTCCCTCACTATTGTGACGGTTAAGTAATGTAACGCAGCACGACGCGAGTTTGTTGGTGTACCCATTTTTCGAGCTTTTTCACTTTTCCAATTTGTTCAAATTAAAATTGTTTTGTCACTCACACCGAAGCTTGCCGGTAACTCTGACGTGGTTTGTTATGGTCGACCTCAGTTCACGGGGTTTGTTCTATAGGTCAAATTGCCAAAACGAAAACATTGGAAATAAAACCATGTTTTCTTTTACATCCTGCATGCTCCCTCATACACATAATTAATCCTTCGAGCTGTTTCTACGGCGCTGGTGCCACGGTGGAACTCGTATTCGTAAATAACGCGATACTTTAAGCTTTCCGTATTGTAAACAGAATGATGTCAAAGAAAAATTAGAAGGCGCGACAGCAAATGAATATCTAAATTCGAAAAACAAACACATAAGCCTAAATTTGAAATAAAGAATTTGGAATTCCTAACGTAACGCCAGATATTTGAGATCAAAGTAGCCAGTTCGACAAAACGCCAATTCCATAGTAAGAAACTAATATTTACGAGATTTATTTTGATTTTTACAGTGGGCACGTAAAAACAAAGAGTATTTAATGTACATACTTTCAGACAGAGAGGATCTGATTTTATTACAAAATTAACCCGCGTTAGAAAAAGCCCTCTTTGCTTCTACGCTAGTATTAGATAGGGGATAAATATTAAATAGTTATATAGCCATGGTTTAGTTATTCCCTCTGTGATCTTATCCTAAGTTTCACTTTACAGTGCTACCGCGTAAATGGAATAAAAAAATACTGGTGATTTAGTACATTTTTGATTTGATTTGATTAATTTTAATTATTTGACGTATGTCTCGAAAGTCTCGTTATTCCCGGGACAGGCGGTAGAAGTCTCGAGTCTCGAAAACTCCAAAAAATCGTCGAGACTCTCGAAATTTTCGAGACCGAGACTCCCGGGATGAAAGCCCTAGTACGAATGTTTATATACATAGATATTAGATCATATATTCACGTTTGTGTATCGGCTATCTTTGATTACTATCAAAGTTTAGTCGTACACCGATATCCATTAACCGATTTCCATTATCACTAAAGCTAAAACCACTTTAGCAATCTGCTGTTGACATCAAACGTTTCGATTATCACTTTCGTACTAGATACGCGGTTGCCGCACTGGTTGACAAATCATGGCGTTGGCTACCGGCAACCTCAACCGATACTCCTGTTTACAATGAGTTACTGCGATAGTTACTTTGTACTTTCTATGTGTCTCAAATAATATATATAGGGGTTCTGTATTTCTACATTGACCTTATTGTTATATATTTTTTCGTTTTTACATAACGAATAAAGTACAACGCATCGCTATATGGACTTTATTCTCTTATATATTGTGTGACGGCTTTGATCCAATTATAACATAATTTTTTTAAAATTATACATTTTAAATAAAACGATCGTTTCAGATTTATTTTGATTTTTGGTTTTTGATGTTCCAAATGCTTTACAGTTTTAGCTTTACTATATTTAAAATATCTCGAAATTGAAGCAGATTATATAAAATAGCAACTCCAATTAAATTATTTCAAATTGTAAAACTATACTGACTCTAATTTGTTTTACAATTTGAATTATTATGTAATTAGTAGCACCCGCGGCTTCGCTCGCGTTAAAACTGCAAAAAAATCTAAGAAGGTAGTTTCATACAAACTTTCATCCCCTATTTAAACCCTTATACGATGAATTTCGAAAAATGCTAAAATACGTATTTATTTAATTTTATTATAGAGCATTAATACCAAGTTTCAAGTAATTCTGATCATAAATATTTTTTTAAATTGTATTGTAACGTGTTTTCCCGTGGGAATTAGATAATATCCCGCGGTAGAAAAGCAGCCAATGTCACTCTCCAGCCTTCCAGGCTCCAACTATCTCTATATAAAAAATCACACCAATCCGTCTCTCCGTTTGGACGTGAAAGAAGGACAAGCAAGCAAACAAACAAACAAACAAACAAACAAACAAACAAACAAACAAACAAACAAACAAACAAACAAACAAACAAACAAACAAACAAACAAACAAACACACTTTCACATTTATAATATTAGTATGGATATATGTAATAACCTTTAAGATGACTAAACCTAAAACTTTATTGATTGCTGTGAAGCGTTCGAAATATCGGAAACTAAAATTCGAAAGAAATCCGGGAAAAATTCGAAAAGATAGTTTTATAATATAAAATGTCAAGTATTCATGTAAATATAATAAAGTGTTATACATTTTTTATACTAAAATATTGTTATTTTATTTGCACATAGTGAAGTTCCATAACAGTTTAATCTCAAATGTTCCAATTCGTAAGTATTGGTATCAATATTTGTTCTAAATTTATCGCTGTAAGGGCAAACATACGGACGCGTTAAGCTTTGTAACTAGGCCATAAATATCGACAACCCTGACTAAGGGGAGGTTCAATACACATTTGTTGTGTTCATTAGGCACCTAATTTTATCATTACACGAGAATGATTTTACTCTAGCACAGCTTTATCTTTTATAGATTTATATGTGAAACTATAATACTAATTGAAAATTGTCTTCGTTGTTCGTAAAATATCTCATTTACTTAAAAAAATTAAGTAAATAGTAAGAAATTTATATTTTTAAAAGTAATGGTAAAAAAATGAATGGAAGAAGTCATGAAAATTTGAGGTAAGAAATAATATTTTTTGTATTTCATACCATTAAAATGATTCGAGTTTCTTGAAATTTGAAAATACAGTTCTTAATTAGGTATGTAAATTCGTATAAACGTAACACATTAAATTTGGAATTTATTTTATAAGGTTTCCTATATTATGTACAATTGGATATCGTAGAAACTTGCGTTCCTAGGTGCCTAACAGTAACCAATGTTACACACATAATTCGTTGGCTTACTATTACAAGGTTCTATGTTAATTTTAATGTAGTTCAGTAATTTTTACATAGAACTTCGTTATTTTGTTATCGTAAAAAAAAACAACATAGAACTATGTAAAATTGAATACTTTATAGTTATAGTGCCGCTATCTAGTGGTTTGTTTTTGCAAAACTATAGCTAATGACACATAGAACCTTGTAGTATTAATAACTAAATAAGTACTAAAATTGTAACATAGAACCTTGTAATAGTGAGCCAACGAATTATGTGTTACCCCAGGTGTGCGTGTATTAAATTTCATTTAAATATATTTCAGTTGAAGTCGTTACAAACACACACGCGTATAAACATACACACACATAGGTACAAACTTTTGTATTTATAATAGTAATCCGAAAACTTATTTTAAATACGTGACCTATCCCGAGATATGTTATTGTCATTTTTTAGTTTTCTATTAGCGTTTGCGATCGTAGAATGACATCTCCTCTAAGCGCAGATGTGGACGACGTAAATTATAATTTATAATATTAGGATTTGAAAATGGATTGTTTCATACATTTGTTGTGATGCTTGGGTGCCTTTCCTCTGAATGCCGCATATCTTGAACACTCGTATCCGCAATTTAGTTGCGGCTCACCGCTGACAACGCACACATGTTGAATAGTTTTGAAGCTATGTCGCTAACGCTAATTTTATATTATTTGAACTTCTAATGTTTCACACTTTGTTGTAAGCTTTGAGTTGGCACTATATTTTCAGGTTTGATTACTTTCTCTACACAGGATTAATGCTAATACGTTATCGATCTGCTTTACAAGATATGCGATATTGAAAATTATTATCCAACACTCATTTTCATGATATAAATAGCATGAAAAATGTTTGTGTTACTAAAAGGCGACCTTTATAGCTTTTTTTTATTTCCAAAGGCTATAAAAACTTTTCATTTCGAAATAAAAAAAATATGAAGCTATAACACCAAAATACGTTTATTACATAATTTCCCTGTGGTTATCTTATAATGTTTTGATATTTCAAACGACGCAGAAAAATTGTACTCTGGTTACATTATTGGATTAAAACGCTGCTTTACCATTTAGGGTATAACAAAGTGATATAAAATGCAAACTTTCGTAATAAGCTTATTTCAAGTGAGTGCAGACCCTAATAGAAGTTAGTAATTTAATAAATTCTATTTTGTATCGTGGACATAAAGAATTTCAATTGTAATATTATTTTATTTTGATCAAGTAAAACAAAATATAATTTTTATTTTGGTAATGTATTAGATATTACGTTGGTAATTTTAGTAATCAATTACTGTTTCGCTTCATTAATATTAATAATTATGGTTTATTTTGGGATTTCTTTGATTTCTACTTATGCCCATGTCGCTCCTTAATAACCCTTGCTTTGAGTACGGTTATAAAGAAGGTAATATGGAGTATGGTACACTTTATTAGATACTAGCGACTTACCCTGGCTTCGCTCGGGTGCATCCTGATTTTTTACGCGGAATCTTAATGTTTTTTTTCTAAAATAGAAGTTACGCCTTATAACATCAGTTATCTGCCAGTAAAAGTCCCGTCAAAGTCAGTCCAGCCGTTCCGGTGCTTAGCTGGTATAGACAGACAGACAAAATTTTTAAGATTTTTGTTCTTATAAGTACCGTGTATAATTTCAAATGTATTTATTAAAAAGATATTATATACTATATATGTACATCAAAACAAAATGTAGAGTTTTACCTTATATTTAATTTTGAACAAACTATAAATTTCATAGGTAGCTAGTGCTAATCAAGTAATTGATACTAATACAAAAAGCTGATGAGTTTGTTTGTTTCACGTTCAACGTACTAACCTCTGGGATTACAAGTCTGTTCTAAAAACATTTTAGCCTATTGCCTTTTTGTTTATAGCCTCCTTCCTATATACGAGATAAGGGCGGTTATACATCCATCACACAGTGATACACAAGCAGAAACGAATCTTTACATGAATATTATAAATAAGTATTATTTTTATTACATTCAAGGAAAACGATTTACAAATTGAAATCGTATTTGGCTTTGACGAGTGATGTTTCCGCAATAAATAGAACACAGGGTTTTCAATGAATAAAAATGTAATATGGAGTCGTAATCATTTTGTTCTCATCTCTTTTATTGCAAAATTGCTATGTTAAATTGGTTGATATTAAAAAGAATTATTCAGGTATGTAATCAAGAAATACCAAGAAAATTAAATTGCTGAGGAATATTGTACATATATATATATATATATATATATATATATATATATATATATATATATATATATATATTTAGAAGCATTTCTTTTGCTCTTTATTTTATTTATTTATTTTTATTCTTAGAAGCATTTTTTTTTGCTCTAAAGTATAATATTTTTGATCAATTGTTATTAATCACATACATGTAGTATGAATATATCTCAAGATACGTGTGCTCTGCGACGACTCGACCATACATTTTCTGTTCTTATAACGATGTTTTCTGAATCTGAATGGTGCTTATAATTTTTTCGATAAAATTCTTTGTTCATGGATTTTGAGCATCACTTTTCTAATGTTTCAAGTCAAATACAATTATATTACACTGTCACATTGAAAAAGCCCTTATTTGCACAAGAATCTTGTACATAACTGATAAGCTGTACTTAACAACTGAAACAAAATGTCATTAAATATTCAGTGATAACCAACTTTATAGAAACACTAGCATTGCCCGCGGCTCCGCCCGCGTTCAGATGACCAAAAACCAAATTCTTAGGTTTTACATATTAGTATACTCTTCCTTTGCAGTTTTTGGTTTTTTTCTCAGAAATGAGATGATTTCCCGTGGTAAAAAGTATCCTATATGTTGACTCGGATAGCCAGCTATCATCATATCAATTTTCATCAAAATCTGTCCAGTGGTTTTTCGTGATGCGGTAACAGATGGACAGGCAGACAGACAGACAGACAAAATTCTAAAAACTATAGATTCGGATTCTGTATAATGTCTATTTCAATAAGATTTTCCAAAAAATATTTAATGTACAGATTCGATTTAGTTATAATTTTATTATAATATGTATAGATTTGGAAATAACTGTAAAATCCTTAAAATTTTCTTATCCCGGAACTTATCGATCAAATTAATTATTAAAATTCATTAATAAATTATTTGCTTGTGATGAAAATAAATTACTATAATATTACCAATTTAACGAGTAATTTTAATTTCTTGAATTATAAAAGTTATCCTGTAATTAATACATGATTATGCATTCTACCTTTGACGAACAAAATGTCCAGCGAGAAAAAAGCAATTAACATGTAAATGAACGGTTGACATACTACCTGCTACCGACATTTAATTAAAGGTAGTTGTGTTTTATAACTGCAAGCTTAATATTTTTTTAATATTATATAGCTTTAAATAATTGGTGTTCACTTGGAATATAACATAATAATGAACTCAATTTCTCGATATTATGTTCTCTATTACAATGATAAATCGATTTCGATAAAATTTGGCATGACAAATAGATACTATTTTTACTACCCTATAATAAAACGGGATAATTTATGTCGGTACCCAAGAAAATTAAGAGAAGAAAACACTTTTCACTGAAGCGAAGCCGTGGGAAAATGCTAGTAAAAGAAGGAGCAGCAGAACAAAAATAGAGAAATAGCTACAGCTAGTCGTTTTAAGTAATTTTACATCTCGTAAATTATCTAATTTATGATTAACCAAATTATATTTAAAAACTAGCGACTCACCCTCGTTCCGCTCGGGTTCGTCCCTGGGGTGGGGTCTGGGAGGACCACCCTTATCCTTATCACTTAGGGGTATGGAAAATAGATAGTAGCCGATTCTCAGACCTACTGAATACTCATATAAAATTTGGTAAAAATCGGTAAAGCCGTTTCGGAGGAGTACGGTAACAAACATTGTGACATGGAAATTTTATATATAAGATGCTCGTACTAGTTCGTATAAAGATTTTAGGGAAAAGTTGCCGGGAAATTTAGAAAATTCGAGAGGTTTTTATGAAATTTTTGTGTGACCTCAATGATTATAAATAAATATGAAATTGGGACAGCACGACGTCTGTCGGGTCATTTAATATATAATAAAATATAGTTAGTTCTTAAACAGATTTTTTTTTACGCTGTATTTATAAAATATATAAGATTTTATTATTTATAATATTAATATATATTATAGATCGTATGTTATTTTATAGCGGACTAGCATTTCCCGCGGCTCCGCTCGCGTTCAGGTTACCAAAAACAAAATTTTTAGGTTTTACATATTAGTATACTCTTACAATGCAGTTTTTGTATTTTTTCTCAGAAATGAGATATTTTTCCGCGGTAAAAAATCGCGGATAGCCAGCTATCACCTTACCAAATTTCATGAAAATCAATTCAGTGGTTTTTCCGTGATGCGGTAACAGACAGACAGACAGACAATAATTCTAAAAAACTATAGATTCGGCCTCTATAACGATAATAATCTCTATTTCAATAAGATTTTCCAACAAGTATAGTACAGATTCGGCTTAGATACATTGTTATTATATGTATAGATAAATAACCTATGTGACGATTCCTTGACATTAACTCCATCCAAATTATGTCAAATTATTACTGATAGTAAGGGTAGCCACTTTTGAAGTTATTAACAAGAAAATTGAATTGAATTGAAGATAAACCACAGATAGTTTATATTGTAAATCGCCTTTAATATAGAATCTGTAACTGCCGCCGTGCTTGCTACCCGCCCTGTACCTGCGTTATCGGTGGTAAGGATGACATTACTCGGGCGGCCGGACCGTGTGAATACGAACGGGGACGATTGACAAAGGTTGGAAAGGAGTCCTATTCCAAACGACTAAATCAAACCTTTTAATATTTTATCGTTTAATCGCGTTACTATTTTGAGTACCTAACTAGTAAGTACCAAGATTATTATTGTCAATACGCTTTCGTATGAAAATTAAATAGTTTTTATACATTTCTAAAATATTTAAAAACAAAATAATATGTTATATTATAAATAATGACATAAGTATATAAGGTTGAAAGAAACTTCTGCTAACAATAACATAACTGATAACAGTACTATATAACATAAATTGACTGAGCGAAGCATGTTAGTTTAATATTTTTCATCGATATAATATCTACAAGTACTACGTCAAAGGCTTAACTTATAATAGTCATAAAAGTTATAATATGATCTTGTATTATCTTAGTATTCATACGTGCAAGGGTAATATTAAGTTTGCTGGTAAATTTTGCCGTGGCGAAGTATTCCAATGCATAGCAGATACGACAGAGTTAAAAACTGGAAAACAACGGTGGGCTCGGGGGACCAATTTACTAACACACTTTCAGTTTGTTTTTGCTACTATGATGTGCTTTTGGAACTTATTTTAGTTGAACAGCTTTTATTACGAAAATTATGGATTTAAAAAAATTTCATTATGGAAGAATAATGAGTTTACGTTGCTTTCTTGTTTACACTTCCTCCGTCGTCTGTTAGAATAATACACTTAAAAAAATAAACTTATCTACAACATGCACTTAAAGGAAATACTAATTCCTCCAGTCATCTTCGCGGGGTTCGATTTTCAAATAAGCTTTACTTATGTCCTTTACTTTCCAACAGATAAATTAATAGTTATAAAGTAAATAATGCTAGTATCATATAAATTGTGTAATGTAATAAATCGTTTTGTTTGATTTAATGTAAAGTTGATTTTCATCTTTTTAGAGCATTTAAACAAAAGCTTGTTTTAAAAATGATTTTTTACTGATAACTTATTATTAATTTTTCGTTTAATTTATTCGTATTTTTCTCAGCAAACCCTTTTATTTGATATCCATATCATCAATTTTGCAGTGGACGCCATGTTGGATTTACAATTTTGTTATGTTGCGTATTGTTTCCCTCTTCAAGCCCTTTCATTTGATGCCCATATCATAAGGGTCACTGTGGAAATTATAAATCGCCATTTTGTTACTTATTGGATTGAAAATGGCGGTATTTAAATAATCGTGCATTGTATTGGGAACCAAACGTGCCAAATTTTAGCTCAATCGGGCACTGGGAATAGGTTAAAATTTTACTTGCAAGATTCCTTTACACAGACCCGGACAGGTGAAACTAAATAAAATGGTGTAAAATTCCTTATATGCAATCGCATTAACTTTAATAAAATGATTTAAAAATAATAGCCAGATGGAAAGTGATTGACGCCTACCATGAATTGCTTATATGTACATACAATATAGAATACAAAATAATAAGTTTTATAGATTTTCATATAAATCAGATGCAGGAAGCTCGTGCCACTTCTTGTACTTATCTACAGGAAATAAGAGCTCTTGTGACTTTATTCCATCATATAATTTTCCTGTACGTTCATAGAAATCTTTTAAAGTAAAGTAATAAATTCCATTTCGAAATATTGTATGGTGCGTCATTAAAATTCTGTCATATCTCATATTTTGTTGTTCTACAGATAATAAACAGTGAAATATTCTTTTACATTTTACAGAAACGATTGATGATCAATTGGCTTTCATTGAATGTTATAATACACTGAGTCAAAAACGTTTTGCGTATTTATAGGGTGCCATATTTAATAAGATTTGACCATGATAGGTATCGAAAAAATAAATTATGTAAAATTTAACTTGCTACATAATTTTTTGTTTAATTTAACACAAACAAAAAATATATAAATTTAACTAGTAATAAAATAAAATATTGATAAAAACATATTCTTGCTAATGTAATTGAATATGAAAATTGTGGAGGCAGCAACGGTGTTGGCGTGATTTTTGGTATGAATACAGTTTACCGACCGGAGAGTGCCGTATTATGTTTTATTTTATCCCGGTATATTTTTATTTTTTTATATTTATATCATTTGGATTTACGGATCTTGAGCTTTAAGCTCTTTTAGCGAGCCAGAAGCTGGCAGCTACCTAGTTTCGTTTATAAGCATAGTAGCTAAAATAAGGAATGTCGTCCAGCATGCCGTTACTTTAACAGATTAACAGACCTTTTATTAAAAACTTATCACTCTACATAACTTAACTTTAAATAATCAATCACTGACAATCACTGACAGTTTGAACCTGTACAGGGCCTGCCTGCTAAAGGAAGAAAAACCATCTCTTAGAATGTATAGAACTTGAAGATTTTCCGACGTGAGTGCGAAAAAAGCAGTGTTAGAAGAAAAAATAGTAGCAAGTAAGCGAGCAAGAAAGTAGATAAAAGAAAATTAATCATATGAGAAAGACGTACACATACATATATGAAGGAATTTTGAATTATAAGGTATTTATTCATACAGTATAAATAAATAGCACTAAACATAATAAAAAATATTGTATTTATTAACTTATTCATTTTGGATGAGTGACGCAAACGTTTCAAAATGGTTCTGTTTATTTAATCCGGGCGTACGTCTGAGGAAGTCACCGGTTAAGAGCGGTAAAGTGTAAAGATAAATACTGTAGGTAGAGCAAAGGGAAATGGCGAAAATTCCCGCTGTTTTTGTAAGCTAACAAAAATATATGGCATTATGTCGTAAAGAAGCTGTCCGCTCGGGTTCGTCCCTTCGATTTCTTAGAGATGAGACATTTTCCCTCAGTAAAATGTGTCCTATATGTTAACCGGGATTACCAGCTATTATCGTACTAAATGTGCGGTCACAGACAGATAGACAGACAGACAAAAATTCTATAAACTATATATAGATTCGGCCTCTGTATTGATGATAATGACTATTTCAATAAGATTTTCCATAAAATATTAAGTGGAATGATTCGAATCAGTTAGAATTTTATTATATATGTAAAGATTATGAGATAATTTATGTTTACCTGACTGTATATCAAGTAGATACTTAACTAACTTACTTTTTTATTTTATTGAGGCATTTTATGAACTGTAAATAATGAAAAATGTTTATTATAATGATAAATTAATTATGATTTATTTTCTGAAAAAAATTGTATAATATCATACGTATTACAGATGAATAGTAGATACTACTAAGTATATTTTTGTATATTTGAGAAATATTTTATGAATTAAAATTTATTTATAAGTAAGCACTTACAATTACCTTAAAACCTACACACCCACGCTGTATTTTAATATAATTATTGTTTTCGTTTTAATAAATTCTTGGCCTTAAAGATAAGTTTCTGGCTGTAAAGATTCAAAGTATTTACTGGAGCGGTAAAATAGTTGGAGTGCTAAGTCGGTGAAAAATTTCTATGCCTTATATATCTTACTACTTTGCACGAAACTTCAAGTGGAAATGAAATGAAAAGCTCAAGTGATGAATCGCTTTAAATGAGATAGAGTTGAGTGGAAGTATTTATACTTCATATAAAGAAAATATCCTATATTAAGTACGTATTTATAATAACTTTTCATCATCATCGCTTTTAATCTTTAGGTACATATGTATAATAAAATTGTAACTAAGCCGAATCTGTACATTAAATATTTTTTGGAAAATCTTATTGAAATAGACATTATTATCGATACAGAGGACGAATCTATAGTTTTTAGAATTTTTGTCTGTCTGTCTGTTACCGCATCACAGAAAAACCACTGGAGGGGTTTTGATGAAATTTGGTATGGTGATAGCTGGTTATCCGGGTCAACCTATAAGATACTTTTTACCGCGGAAAAATATCTCATTTCTGAGAAAATATACAAAAACTGCAATGTAGGAGTATACTAATATGTAAAACCTAAGAATTTGTTTTTTGTCATCTGAACGCGGACGGAGCCGCGGGCAATGCTAGTCTATCTATATGTTTTTAGAAATTTCATGTTGGGATATGAACATGATACAATATACTTTATTTTTCTAAAACCTGAAATAATGTATGGGAATGATATTATGATTCTATGACACAACAATTTAGTTAGTCATTTCAATACAATTCTTTAAATTCTTCAACGATCTATCTTGTCCAAGCCCTCTAAACCTAGGGATTGTTTATTTTGCGCTATAAGACTTACATATAACAAGGTATCTATTGTTATAGTATTGTTAAAATATACTTCTATTATTCCCAGTTATTTATAAAAATGTTATTTTGATCTTGTATAGTTGGTTGTTACAATAGTCATGCATTTGATATCACAAAAGCTATCAAATAAAAGCAATTTAATACACATCCGTATCAGACTTTGTCAATGTGCACTTCAAATAATGAAACAAGCTTTCACTGAAGTTTTATCGGCTGTCAATATACACCGGAGGGATAAATTCTAATTTAACAAAGATATGAATTTATCTTTTTTGTTATTTAATTATATAGCTTTTGGAAGTTAACTAAAATATTTTAGACACTTTTTATTTCATATAATCATTGTAATATTCGTCATGGATTTGTATTTCCTGGTATCTCCAACAGGCGAAGTTCTAAACCATTAATTGGAAAGAATGTTACTTTGTCTCAATTTACTCCTGCTTTTTCAATTATCATATATATGTATAACTATAAGTAACGTATATCTATAAGTAACTAAAAGTTATACATATATATATATATATATATATATATATATATATATATATATATATATATATATACACACACACACATATAAATATACCAAAAATTATAAGCTGGCTTTTTATAGAAGTAGAATAGTTGACCTATTTTATACAAACAATTGTATTTTTATTAGAAATATTTTTATCTGATGCTTCAGAAGCCAGTACTTAATCCAATAACGTTAAATTTTATTAATACTAACAATTAAATTCCAATATACATTATGTACGTAAGTTAATATGTGTATAGGTAATTATGGTTCAGATAACATGTTTTAATAAAGAGAGCTCTAATTCTATTCAATAAGTAACAATGAACATAATTGACATTCAGTCATTCAAATTCAAAGCCATAGTAATAGATGAATGTGATAGATTTTCCAGTACCAAGAATTTGAATTAATGCCTAGGGTTGCAATTATTTAGTTGGAAATTGGCATTAAGATTTGGTTGTTTGAGAATTTGTCCGGTCCAGTGATATTCACTGGAATCAGTAACTGAATGGGTGATTGGTCATCAATCACTTGACTTTCATTGAATTGATCTTATTACTTACACACTGCTACATATGGTAATGTAATAGAATTTACGTCATTGTTACATTTTGTAAATATGTTAAATATCGAACGGTTCGTAGAGATTTTGAATAAAATGTTTTGTTATATTCTCACATTCCTTCATTCTTAACCCCCGATGCAAAAACGACGAGGTATTATAAGTTTGGCGTGTCTGTGTGTATGTCTCTGGCATCGTAGCTCCCGAATGGAAGAACCGATTTTGATTTTGTTTTTTATTGTTTGAAAGGTAGTGTTCTTAGCTATCTGTTTGATGAAAACCTATCCAAGATGGCCGCCGCCACTAAAAGGCGGATTACATATTTTTTTCAGATCTCCCTCAATATGAGTATCAAATGAAAGGGTTTGACTAGTAGAATGTACACTATGATAAATTTCAAATCCATGATGGCCGCCACCACAAAATTTCAAATCACATGTCGGAGGCTTTTTAAATTTTAATTTAATTTAGTTATTATAAAGAATTTGTATAGGATGTAATTACTAGATACAAGAAACAGGTGGTCATGTGTATGAGACACATTTACATTGTAAGATTAAGAATAAATATATTCCTTTGCTTTAAGTTTCGTTCTACTGTTTTTTGAAGAACATAAAATGTTTGTTATCGTAAAAAAACAACATAGAACTATGTAAAATTGAATATTTTGTAGTTAAAGTGCCGCTATCTAGTGGTTTGTTTTTGCAAGACTGTAGCTGATGACACATAGAACCTTGTAGCATTAATAACTAAATAAGTACTAAAATTGTAACATAGTAACTTGTAATAGTGAGTCAACGATATAGTATGTACATGTGTTATGACGACTGACAGAAGGAAATGGATGTAGGAAACATGTCGTGACGACTGCACGTAGCATAGGATAAAACGTGCGTTCACCTTGTCGTGGTGGGGGGGCTCAGTAGTGTACTCGCGAAGCCAAGAAACGCACAGGGAGGTGGCCCGCTTCGGTGGGCGGTGGGAGGCGGCCTTCTTCGGAGGGCGGTGTACCATGCGGGTTGCTCCTGGTACTTCTCTGATAGCAGAGTGGACCGTGGAGCAACCCCATGGTTGGTGTGGTCTGCTTCGGCAGACCTGCCGTCGGGGCGTCGTAGTTGAATGCGTAAGCGATCCTGCGACGCCTCATTAAGACGGGGGAAGGTTTTGCTGGGTTTTAGTGGGTAGTACTGGCTTCGCCGGTGAGTCCCACACTTCGTGCGTAAATGCATTTCCCAACGTTAAAAAAAAAAGGATAAAGGAAAGAAGAACAAAAAACAGGTTTTTTGGTGGCCACTAAACCATCAAACCCAAAATATGTCATATTATCACAGACGATACTTAAATTAAAATTATTTATTTACCTTAAACGTTAAGTCAATTGTGAAAATCTATCCAAAGATGCGCTTAATTTTCTCTTTAATTTTTTGAGTTACTTGTATGATACAGCTATTTTTTATTTTTCATAATTTGTCTAGTGGCTCACACGAGGCTGTCAACCAAATTTCATCAATAATCTCCGCGTGAATGTTAAACTTTACAAATACAAAGTTACAGACGAATTTCAAAATTACAAGCGTTTTAAAAACAATACTTATCCTACCAAGTACCAACATATGCATGACGTATATATTTTCATTTTATAGCATCAAAAAGAATATTATGTACTATGTGAAAATTCTAAACAAAGTATCGAATATTCAAGTGATTTTATAAACCTTATTTAAATGCAAAGCTTTGGAATCGAGCTGCGTCGATGTTCAATTTTTTACTATATCTTACTTTATATTTGTAACTTAAATTTTATTTCATCTTATTCTAATAATCGCTCGTGTTCTTTTGGATTTACTTAATGAGAATTTGAATAAACAACAATTTCCGAGAAAAATTTTTGGACACTGAATGAATAAAGTACAAAGTACTTGTTGTTGTTTTGTAAAATATTACAATATGGCTTTCAAAGAATATAACAAAAGTTTTGTAAAAAAAGTGGAGTTACAGCTACTAAAAACTAGTTGTTATACATGACTTTGCTTGCGTGAATTAAACTTTATTTTACACGAAAATAAATATATTACCAAGAAAACTTAAACTACAAAGTTTAAAATCATCGACTTCTATTCTTAAGATGAATATTATCTTAGACACGATTAGACAATACTTAAAACACTTGTGAAAACCCGTTAAATTCAGTAACTGTACAAACTATCTTGAATAGATATTGTAAAAATGATTTTTGTTTGTTGGGCAGTGTTGTGTGTAATACTTAACAATACTGCCATAAACTTCTTACATTACATAGATATGTATATAATTTTATTTTTACTATAAATTTTGACATTGCCATTTCAATTTTGATGAAAAACTATAAAACTTGAATTACTATAAATTGCACGAGACTATTTAATTCAGATTTAAATTTTTGTGCCGTGCGTGAGTGTAGCACAGCACGAGCGTAATAATTGATTCGATTATACCTTCCATTCGGGCGGCTGGCTACGTGATCTCTGTTTCTGATTGTTGTGTGCTATGAAATTATTCAACAATTGTACCTTCAATATTTTTTTCACCTTATTAACGACGACTGCTCTATGATTTGTAATTTTAAATATTTTTTTATTATACTAACGACTTTCCCTGGCATTGCTTGGATGAATTCCTAGGTGCCTTTTGTATTTATAACATTATAATATAAGCAGGGCCTTCTTGCAGCAAATTTTATCCATATCCAGCTTGCCTTTTCAGCGTGAAGGAGTTAAAAACATACACACACACATACAAAGTTTCGTATTTATAATAGTAGTCCCATCTATACATATAATAAAATTGTAACTAAGCCGACTCTGTACATTAGATATTTTTTGGAAAATCTTATTGAAATAGACATTATTATCGATACAGAGCCTGAATCTATAGTTTTTAGAATTTTTGTCTGTCTGTCTGTTGTTGTAAGAGTATACTAATTTGTAAATGCCAGTAATATATATTTGTGTTTATAAGTTTGCTGTTTGGTATTAGTAGTTTGATTTAAAATTAATTGCGCAGCTACCAACCACTCTATAACAAAATGACAGCTAAAGTCTAAGTAAACGAACCCACTCTGCGTACATTTATTTAATTCGCCCATAGATATAAGCTGAAGTTAAATAAGAAAATTATAGTTTAAACAAAACAAAGTAAAGAAAGTGGCCTTTTCTTGTATATAGACGAAAACTATTGAGCATAAAACTGTTAGTGAGTACATAACAAACTAACAGTTTTAAACTCCTAACAGTCCCTGAGGTATCATAATACGTAAAACTTCTTGAATCTTCTATATTTAGTTTGATAATAAACTAGAAATTTTCCCCATTTACGTATGAATGGGGCGTAATTTTAAGTTGCCGTATGCTTTAAAGGGAAGCAGTAAACATTTGAGAGCTAAACATAAACCAAACTATAAATTAAGATACATGCACTGGTATCTTTTTATATATAACTTTATTAGTTTATAGTAAGTTAATAAGGGAATATTAAGTTAATAAAGAATTCTCTTAACATGTGATTGTTAAATATTATATAACGGAAAAACGATAATGAGACATTAGTACAATTATATGTATTTATTAAAATACTAGCATTGTCCGCAGCTCCACCCGCGCTCAGATGACCAAAAACCAAATTCTTAGGTTTACCTTGCAGTTTTTGCATTTTTTCTCAGAAATGAGATATTTTCCCGCGGTAAAAAGTATCCTATATGTTGACCCGGATAACCAGCTACCATCACACCAAATTTCATCAACATCCCTCCAGCAGTTTTTCCGTGATGCGGTAACAGACAGACAGACAGACAGACAAACAAAAATTCTAAGAACAATTTTATTATACCTATGTATAGATTTATATTTATCTTTGATTACAAGGGTCTATATATTTTCCTAGTGACTTATTAGTTTTTTTTTATTTCGTTATTTGATTCGCTTTGCTCGGGTGTATCCCTCGATTTTTGCCATATATTGTTTTGCTTTATTTTAAACCATTTAGGCAGCGCAAGACGGTAAAGAAACCCACCGGCGTTTTTTTCTGACTTTGATTGAGTTGTTATGATATCAGACAGTAAACATATTTGTATCGAAATAAAATATAGCCTATAGTACTCGGCGTTAATACAATTTTCTATGACTGAAAGAATTTACAGAAATGAATCAGTACTTCAAAGATGACCCCTACATTCAAACTCATAAAATTTATCCTTTATAATATTAGTGTAGATTAATATTACGAAAAAGTTGTCAAAATATTTGAATAGATAATCTTCGTCGAAACAAATCGTTGAACGATTTTCGGAACAACGATACAGAGAAAACATGACCTGGATTTACAATGCTTTTAATTCTGAATATATCCCATTGGAATAGTAACTGAACTTTAAAAGTATTAACTTAACAAAATATGACGCTACTCAAAACGTTGAAGAAAAGAAAACACAAAAATCCTAAGTAAGCCAAGTAACAGAAACTGCTCGTTCATGTTTTTTTATAGATTATGGCGAGTGTGTAGCCGTGTGTTCTAAGTATTATGTCACTTAAGACTGCTGATAGGCAGGCTTGCTGGGCGCGAAAAGTACATAGTAAAGTCAAAACAAAATACATAATAAAAGATTAAAAAAAAAGAATTATATATATATATATATATATATATATATATATATATATATATATATATATATATATATGATTTTGTATCAGCCCTTTTTAACGTCCTACTGCTGGGCACGGTCCTCCCTTCAATATCAGGGGGATCAGGCCATAGTCCACTACGCTGGCCAAGTGCGGGTTGGCGGACTTCACATGTCTTTTAAAACTGGCTAGGTTCTCTCAGACATACAGGTTTCCTCACGATGTTTTCCTTTACCGTTAAGACAAGTAGAAATAGTGTTGGAAAGGTGTTACATATGAATATATCAGAGGAGCGAGACCCAAGATTTGAACTCGCTTCACTCGGTTTCCCTAGCGAGCGCGTTACCACTGGGCTACTGTCTTATATGATTAAGAAAATGAAATAAGTGTCATTATCAGGACATCAAATATTTACTATTCACAAAGTCATTTTAGTGCTACAATTGTCCTCGAGTGTCTCAAATATCTAGATGAAATAGATTAGAGATAATATTTTTTCAAAAACCAAATAGTCTTTTAGAAATAAAATACATTTTACATACTGTAAATTCAGATATCCCCGTCCAGAACATAGTATAGGACTGCGAGCCATCACCGAGCAAGGTCTTGTAGACTTAGCTACGGTGCTACGCTGTAGCGTCAACGTAGTTATCTGCAAGAGAGTAAAGCATAGTACTGAGGGAAAACAGAAAACCTCGGTATTTTAAATAAAACTATTTTTTCGGATGTTACCAAAAATCTAAATAAATCCGTAAAAAACTATAAAAATGTTGTATTTAAAATGACGAGTATAAAAAGTCATCAAACAGTCAAAAAAAATCTCTCTGTACGAGTATGTTAATTTTTATGTGAACTACGCAAACAATAATAAGTTAAATTTAAACAAATTTTATACCATTATATAATGCATGCCCAAAAGGTTCCAGATGGGTTCCTATGGTAAAAGAGAAATACTTGAATGAAAATTCTATCCTACTATTATTACATTTTTATATAAATTTTCACAATTATTACTTTAATTATAATTACTCTATGTCTGTTTATGTGCCTAATAGCAACATAGCTGCTTTGTTGTTTCAGAACTATCTGTAAATTAAACACCCTTTGTAGAGCAGTTTCAGCGTAAAAGAGTACTTTTTGATCCAAGAAAAGAAAAGTTTCGAGAAGAGATACAAAAATTGTTTTGATAATTATTCGTAAGCTTAGTAATTTAAGCCATTAATGCAAGTCGGTATTATGTACAATATCATATATTATACCTCGATAGCCAAGTCATTATTTTAGACTAAAGTTATCTGACGAAACATCAACATCTTAGATTTAGTTAGAAAAGCAAATGGAATTGTGTCTCCATTAATATGTGGAAGCTACATATATTTTTAGAAAATTGTACATGTTTTAACATTCATAATGCATGTATGTAATATTTAAAATTCTTTTTAATATCTCGAATGATAAATGTTCCCGTGGGATAAAAAACTTGGCATTGAATTTTACAAGTAGTATATGTTTTGCGTTATTGCTATGACTGAAGTTATAAACTTAACAATAAAACTAATTTTATTACTATACAGAGCACAGAATAAAATAATGTTAAAAAATTAAAATCAAAATAAAAAGTACCAGTAGGAAGCCAGTGTGGGATATTTATATCATATGAAATTACATTAGCATTTCATACGGAAAAATGCTTTCAGCGTGTACACAATTTAACATTAATAAAATAACAAATATGATTCTCATTTTATTATTCTTATATTAAATAGCGCCATTTCTTATATTAATGCTATCAGTAGATTATTATTGTTTGCTGATATCTTGTAATTGTGTATAAGAACTTGTATTTATATATTTACTTTGCTGTATTAATTTTTGCAGAGTGACAGCAATGATTATGAAAATTTATATCAATCTATACAAATAAATAAATTCGAAGTGTCTGAATAACAGCTTTTTACTAAATGCATCTAAAAGTATAGGTATGTTTATGGTATTTATAAGAAAAAAAAACAATTTTTAGAGCTTTTTTCCATCTGCCTGTTTATTTGTTCCGAATTAATATCTGAAATGGCTTATGTTGATGTTATAAGGAGTGACATAGGCTACTTTTGTTTAAAATAAAAATTAAGTTTCCAAAAAAATTAACCCATGAAATTGTGAACAACCCGAAAACCCGAACCTAGAGATGCATCGGAGTGAAGCAAGCACAAGTCGGTAGTATTATAATACTAGTTTTTCATCTCTGTTGGCGCAGTCATTTAAGTATAATCATTTCCATGGATTATAGCGTGATGTTAGGTAGCTTATAATTTTTTTCATCAATAAATATACAATGCAATGCATTGCAAGTGCAGCACTTGCGTAATAATTTTTCAAATCGGACTGGTAGTTCCACAGATTAGTGCATTCAAACAAACAAACTCTTTAGCTTCATATATTATGTATAGATATCCACAATAAAAATAAGTACAACATACCATTTTTATTTTTTTTTAATGTATATTTTTATATTATAATTGGGCGTGTGGTGTAATTTCAAATAAGCTTTTATACCCGAAGTCACGAGTTCAGCTCAGTTGTTTCTGACGTAAGACGAATATTTGTATAGAACGGTTTAGCAGAATTGGCTTCAATAAAACGTGACGTTGGTTGCCGTCTTAACAGCGTCCGCAGGTATTGAAATTATAAAGAATGCTTTGAAGAATAACTATAATAATATCTTAGTCTACATCACATCGAATAATTAGACCGCGAATATTAAAAATAATACGCTTTTAAATCAATATAAACATTACAAAGAGGTTAATAGTCTAATTTCGTGTTGTCCAAACAAAATGTATAATTAACAAGCTCATTATTAATCAATGTCATGTACAAAAGAAAATGATTAATGAAAGCTAAGAAAGTGCACATTTCTATAACAAAGTAACTTACACCTATGTACCTAGTATTTTTGTTATATAGTCTATAATCATTAAGTAAATTAAATAAATAAATAATCTATAGAGATAAATAAAATTCAAGTATCTGTTTATAATGTCAATATAACAGCTTTTTACTAAATGCATATGGAATTAAATAAGGTAATATAAGGTATTATAAGAATAAAAAAACAATTTTTAAAAATTTTGTTTGTCTATCTGTATATCAGTGTGTCTGTTTATTCCGGCTAATCCCTGAAACGGCTGGGCCGATTTTGACGGAACTTTCACTGGCAGGTAGTTGATGTTATAAGGAGTAATTTAGGCTACTCTTATTTTAGTAAAAGAATTAGGGTTCCGCTCAAAAAATATATCTAGAGACGAACCCGAGCGAAGCGAAAATCGCTAGTTTGTTTATAAAAAATGTGGTAATTAATATTAATTTCTAGAAAGCTTGCAGGTGGATATATTGAATTATTATACTCTCTATGGCTCTTTTCGTCAAAATATTGTAAGACAGCTTGTAAGGAACAGCAATAGGCCCGTTGTTGACAGACAAACGCAGGTGTTATACACACTTCCGCCTGTTCCACACTCTACACCACTATAACTTTGTCGCAGAATAAAATAATCCGGTATTTTATTTATATTTTAAAAATGTAAAAAGTGATGATTTAAATGTATAAAGTATATTTTGATTTGATTTAATTTTATTTATTACTTGTTTTGTTCGTAGTGAAGAAGAATAATTAATATACATTTTAATAAGTATTTTGTATAACTCCACGTGCCAAAAATCTATTGTGCCATTGTTTGCCCTAAACTTATAAGTTACAGTATTAAAAAAGGCAAAACAATTTTTTTATGCTACGTGTAAGTTTTCGACCATTTAGTCAGCGTGGTGGACTATGGCCAGATCCCCAATGTATTGAAGGGAGGATTGTGCCCAGCGTTGTGACGTTAAAAAGGGCAGAATACATACATACATACATACATGTTAAATATCCTAACTAATTACTACTAATAACAATTAACTACTTATATCTAGTTACTGTTAACTATTACATGTATGTAGTACATATTACATTTTAGCCCATGCTAATTTACTTCAGTTCAATTGTATGATCAGTGCGCGTGTCCCTTGTGTCTTACATCTCCTAGATTAGAGTCTCTTTGGCTGGGTATGCACAAGGAAAATTGTATTCCGTTATTTCTTGGAAATGAGCGCATCGGTGTACCATTTCAGCTCCATTCAGCTCCATGGACCGGATGCAAAAGCAGGACATGTATATGCCACAGTAAATCTCACTTAAGACATATCCTACGTCCATACTGACGGCTATTGTCTGTGACTAAGTTAACAGAGGTTAACGAAATGGCTATTGAGATTTAAGGAGGGTAGCCATATACCAATATGAGGCAAACGAGAACTGAAGTGATTCATTTGCCTCGTAGGTCAAGGTGTCTCTTGTCGTTGGTCCCTAAAGTCATTTACGAGTATTGCTTCAATTGTCTTTGGTTCGATGCTCCGTTCTAATCTTTCAGATATCGGTCTTTGTATATTTCCGTTATGGTAAAAAATAAAGGTGTTTTGTCCTCCAGTATAAGTCTAGTGTACATTGTTATGCAATTTATCTCGTTCTCATTTATTGCCACTGAATGCCTTGTAGCTCATAAATTATTAGCATGTCAGAAATTGACGTCGGGTCTAAATGTAAAGTTGGACAGTTTTAGGCAAAGTTATATTGTGAGAACACTACATTTTGTGACAATATGTAAAACTCGCTTCACTCGGATGCGCTGGGTACGTTTTCAATAGATAAAAATAGTCATTGTGAGTGTACGAGTATACACATGTTATCGCGGATTTACATTCATGGAATCGTAAATTCAAATTTTGCGTAATTTTTAAGGATTTTCGATTTTCGCGCTGGAACCCAAAATATTTCCAGAATAAACTTATCTTATATGTAGCCGGTAGCCCTACAAACTTCTCTATCTTTCAGTGAAAGTAAGTCCCATTACAATCGGTTAAGCCGTTTTAAAGATTACCCCGGACAAACTACTGTTTGTACATAAGACTCTCTGTCTTACTAGACAAATATTATAAAAAAGGATTGTTTAGTTACTGTCATCATTTAAATAACTCTATGTTCTTGAGATAAAAATTATTTAGAAATCATAGACAGACACTTAAATTTTACTTATATGTATAATTATTTATATGCATAAATAATCTATAGAGACACAAGAAACCACAGATAGAACTAAACTTGTAATATGTATATACAAATGCTATACAATAACTAAAACTTAATCCGATTAAGAGTTTAAAATGGAATAGAAAGCAAATTTCTAATTCTATTGTTTTGACTCAGGACAATGATTTATTAGTATATATAATTGTACATTGTTCATCTTATTTAAAGTAAGCTTACACTTAAAACTTAAAGCCCGATTATTATATTGATAAATTTAATCCATTAAGACCCAAGGAGTAAAAAGAGGTGCGAAAGTGTGTTAGGAAAAATTTTTATGGGTGTCGAATTAAAAAAAAAAATTAAACGACGGATCTATTAATTTTTATTTTGACGTGATAGTATAAATACGTTCATAGTTATATTTTAATATAACAATATGAGTCGTTTGACTAAAAAGTCTCTTGAGAAATGGGTTTTACGATTGTCTATTGATAAAGTAAAATAAAAATAAAAGAACACGCAAGGTCACTTGTTTTAGCGTTGGACATTCACGCATACCACCTAGGTGGATATATGGAAGCTCACCGGTTAGAAAAGCCAGTGCTACTCATTAAAATATCGCAAAATCGCTTACGCACTTATGAGGCAAATCACAACAGTCAAAGAGTTGCTCCCACGGTCCTGGCTTTTGCTATCAGAGCTTTTGCCAGGAGGTGAGGTGTGAGACAGTAAAATACTAATATATAACAGTAAATAATAGATAGTTTTAGAATATTTCATATAAATGATATACATATATGAGCATGGAAAATACCTAAAGCTATTATTTCTACAAAGAGCTTAAGCTATCACATATAAATCTTTGTATCCATTTAAATGCCTACCCGATTCATGAATCATTACATTAATATATTAATTAGGTTGTTCATTACCTACGAGTTAACCGTACTATAATATTTAAAGACGTTACATAAAATTGAAATACGATCGACCATAGATAGCTCTTAAATAATTCTTGTAATACGTATCTATTCTTACCTTCATCATTGTTGACGATCCCCAATAATCTATACCTACATATAATAAAATTCTAACTTCTTTAAAATTCTAACTTCTTTAAAATTTTTTTTCTTGAAAATCTTATTGAAATAGACATTATTATCGATATAGAAGCCGAATCTATAGTTTTTAGAATTTTTGTCTGTCTGTCTGTTTGTCTGTCTGTTACCGCATCACGGAAAAACCACTGGAGGGATGTTGATGAAATTTGGTGTGATGGTAACTGGTTATCAGGATCAACATATAGGATACTTTTTACCGCGGGAAAATGTCTCATTTTTGAGAAAAAATCCAAAAATGCAATATGTAAAACCTAAGAATTTGGATTTTCGTCACTTGGACGCGGGCGGAGCCGCAGGCAATGCTAGTAAATAATATAAAATATAATGTCGTCAAAAAGTTGGATTTTGAAGATTAAACCTACATATTTGTAATATTTGCAACTAATAATTATTTAATTTGTGGCATAGAAAGAAGAAAACATTCTTATTAAAACCTCTGTATAATCATATATTTGATTTTAGTACACGTAATATATTTTAATACTAACACACATTTATAATAAGAATAGTAATATTTATTTATACATTAAACTAGAAAAATAAATGTTATATCATATTGGTAATATTTTGCTTAAAATATGATGATTCGAACAACATTTGGCATACACCTGTTCCACTATCTACGTTAGTATTCCGAGACATAAATCAAATACGGGATTTTGTGTCGAGATTGGATGTATATGTTAAGAAAAATTAAAAATTACTATATAGGTAATTTTACCAAAAATTTGGTTTACATTACAATATTAAAAGTTGATTCTATTATTATTTTCAATGACTTTGTAATACTAAGAGTTATTCAAGTAAATCTTCTTTAGGCGTGACTGAGGGGTCAGTCAATACATTTGTGAGTGTCCCGGAAGTGAGAGTCGAATTTATTATTAATAAGTAAAAAAAAATTGTTATATATTTATATTTATAATAATTATTATTTAAAAAAATATTATTGATTAATAATTGTTCCCATGGTAACCGTTGTTATTGTTTGATAAATGATATATAATATTATATTTTTTCCGTATAGGGTATTCTGTAAGTATATGATTATAATATGCATTATATTATAAATATGGAATTGTTTTAATTTAATTGTGAAATAAAAAGTTTCACTTCAACCGCTCTTAAGAGTTACACGCACCCATTTTTTTATTTCGTATGTGAAGGTGTGAAAATTTCTTAATATACATATCTATATCACAAGTCATTTCTACAATTAATAAATGAAAACGAAACAATCAAGTTAAAACAAAATTAATAAGATAAATTCACATTCTATTAATTTTAAGTAAAACATTTTCGCTATTGTAATGCAAAATAATTATGTAGATTCTAAAACATTTAAATAAAGTTAGGTTACGTTGATAGGAAGACTCATTAATAATGTTTCTCGCCAGCTTCGGGCTCATTAGCCTGAGTTCGCATAATACTTTCTAGGCCTTTAACTCAGCGTAATTAAAATATTAACGAAATTCAACGGTTCCTCCTGTAGATAGATAACAATCATTTTTGTAATTTACATAGATTTTTTTAAATTAATTAATAATAATCCATTTTTAAGGAGTCTCCATTTTATATACTTAATAGCATTGCCCGCGGCTCCGTCCACGTTCAGATGACCAAAAACCAAATTCTTAGGTTTTACATAATAGTATACTCTTACATTGCAGTTTTTGTATTTTTTTCTCTGAAATGAGATATTTTTCTGCGTTAAAAATTATCCTATATGTTGACCCGGATAACCAGCTATCACCATACCAAATTTTCACCAAAATCCCTCAAGTGGTTTTTCTGTGATGCGGTAACAGACAGACAGACAAAAATTCTAAAAACTATAGATTCAGCCTCTGTATCGATAATAATGTTTATTTCACTAATATTTTCCAAATATCTAATGTACAGATTTGGCTTAGTTACAATTTTATTATATGTATAGATAGTAGTGCCAAAGTACTTATATTTTTTTATGAATTTTGATTAAACATATCTTCTAAGCAATAAGAAAAGTTTTTGTTAATTTTAAACCAGTATACAATTTCTTTACTTTTCAGTCACTGACCATTTTACCACAAGAGTATCTGATATAAAGACCTTTGTTCGTGGAGGCGCACACTGACAAGTATTCTTGAAGCAAGTGAACAAAGTGTGAAAGCTAAGACGGAAAAGAAATATTGAAATACGTAGTTCCACTCTGTAAGCAACTCTGGGAAATATTCTCTTTGATTCAGTCATGCGATTAATACCGTTTGAAATGGATATTTTCATAGATTACTGGCGGTGAAAAATCTTTTATATTTATACAGTCAAGAAAAGATTGCTGTTTACATAAATGACAGTTGGTATGGTGAACGGTTTTATTTCCACATTTTTTATGAAAAGTTTTTTCGGTGTCTTTCTGTGATTTCATAAAAATATTTCGATTATAAAATATTTATCCTTTGTTCCCACAAAATCGAATCCGCATCACGTAACAACCAATGATATGGACTAGTGGCCGAATCATTTTAAAATGACTAAAATCATGACTAATAAGCATCCGACTGATCCCATAATTACATTGAATACGTTTTAGTTAACATAACAAATATCATACTGATGTGTGTTTTTTCAATCAAAATGTTTGTTGATTTAAAGGGAAATATACTATTTACAACATAATAATCTATTTTAATTTTATTTAATTAATTATAATCTAAATAGAAAATATTATCACTTGTATGGTAGGTAGGTATATTATAAATATGTCATGAACCATCTATATAAAGAGGGTTTCCATGGCTAAAAACTTCTTAAATACATCGAATAATGAAAAGTTAAGTCCAAATAATTTATTCGTACTATCTATGATATACTAAAGAGAAAACAACATTGGTCTCTTCAGGGTTTCCGTAAAGAAAGGGGGAGGGAGGGGGGTGGGGCATACATACAAGTATGTACATGTATGTCTCCGACTGCATAATACTATATTCTTAGTTACTATATTTTTAGTTAGCTTTTATGCAGTCGAGTTTTTTTTTATTTTTATAATATATTTATTTATTGTATGTTCTATAGATATATCGGAAACTTTTTTTATTTACTTTTAATCTCGGTATATCAAGTTGCTCCTGTGAAACTTAGCCTGTTGTTAATTGATTTCAATTTACTTTGAATTTCTATACTATGGTATCCTTCACATGAACTTCTATTTATTAATAAATATAATTGTCATTAGATTTTATAATCTAATCTATATTATATTAGATTAGATAGACAGATTTTTATCTTTTTTCCAATTAAATGTAAATTTATGTCCTCTAAAGAATAAAAATATTTATGGATAAGTGAGTTTTTGAATTAAATATTAAATATACCTTAATTAATTTAGGTCAAAATGTCCAAAATGTAATCATATCGAGTTTCCATAACGAGATAATCAATTGGATCAACTGTTTTGGCCGAAAGCCAAAACAAATACGCATCATGATATCTATGAATTAATATGTTAAAACACGCATAGAACTAGAGTGTCATAGTGTATTAGGTACCTACCTGATTTTATATTTACATAGCTATGCAATTATTAACGTCCATGAGTTTGTCTTAATTCAATTCAATTCTTTAGGTTTGTGGCTTCTAGGAGTGCCTTTGGGCACAATTTACTTCGCCAATGTCGCGTAGAATGGAGAATGCACGTTATATATAGAATGACCGGTAAAAAAAAGAAAAAAATCACTAATCTGATTACATGTAGAAACAGAGCGATTCGTTGTAAAATCAGGACCTACAACAGACAACACAATATATACAAAAATAATGAGATAAACTTGTTAGTATACACACATATTTATACATATAATTACAATTTGATTTTATTACTCTTAATATATTTACACAAAAATCTACATAATGGACTAAACACAAACATTAACAAACAATTAACATTAATGGGACGGGGAACTTGAGAAGGAAGGATGTCATAGATAGGATACTGAAGTTTAGGACAGCTAAAAAGGATATGAGAAGAGGAGCCTTCGTCAAGGCCACATTCACACAGGGAGTGGTCCCTGACTCTGATCTTTGCCAAATGAACAGGAGTACTTGCGTGTCCAAGACGTAGACGACATATAGTAGTTAATACCCAACGTTCCGCCTGTTTGCAACGAGAGAACCAGGGGCGTCTTGGAATCTCTGACTGAATTGCAGCGTAATTTTTACCTTTAAAAGATTTTGATGAGTTCCAGTTATTTTTCCAAGATTTATCTAAGCGGGATTTTGCAATAGATAAAAGGTCTTGTGATGAATTTGAGAAATGCTCTAATGAGCCACACTGTACCGCAGCTTTGGCACAGGAGTCAGCCGTTTCATTTCCAGGAATACCAGAGTGTCCTGGAATCCAAACTAGAGATACTGCCAATCCCTTTTGATTACATGAGTACAAGGCTTCACGAATCCTCAAAGTTATGGAACATCTTAATCTACTACGAAAGGGGTTCTCCTTAATAGCCATTAAGCAGCTTAGAGAGTCAGTAAAAATAACTGTCTGTTTAAAATTATGGGACAGAGTAAACAGGATTGCTTCTAACAAAGCAACAGCCTCGCCTGTAAACACCGATGATTGGGGAGGGCACTTAAATTGTAAAATAATTTTGAATTTTGGAATCCAGCAAGCTGCACCAACATAACCATCCTGGGATAGCTTTGAAGCATCGGTAAATATAAGAAGGTGATCCAACCAATTTTGACGAACCAGAGCTTCAAATAATGTGTTGGTGTCAGGTGCTCCCTTAGTCAAACCAATATCTGTAATTATGGAAGGGGACATAGCTAGAGCATTGAAAGAAGTGCAGAAGATAGGGTTAGAAGGGAAACAAGAGATGGGATGTGGTAGGTTAGTAAATTTAAGGAAACTGTCTAGTAAAAAGGAAAATGGCTTATTCGCAGGGCTAAGCTCAGCCAACTGCCAAAGCCTTGGCCACAAGGGATGGGGAGATAATTGTAATGCCTTACCAACAAAGCGATCGGATAGATACTGGCGACGAATAGGAAAAGGAGGGTCAACACATTCAACCTGCAGGGCATTGGTAGGAGAAGATCTCATTGCTCCTAATATTAGTCTTAGGCATTTATATTGAATTTTATTCAGCTTCTCAGAAGCTGCTTTGTTAAAGGGGTCCAAAACAAACAGGCCGTAGTCTATATGACTACGTATAATAGAATTGTACAGTAGTTTAAGAGTATATGGGTGTGCACCCCACCACACTCCAGACACCGCTCGAAGAGCATTGAAGCCTTTTTCGCACTTTCTGCTGATATACTCCACATGGGCAATTCCGTTCAATCGTTTATCGAGTATTACGCCTAAAAATTTTGTATGTTCAGCCAGATTAATACTTTGACCCTCATAACGAAGATCAAAATTTGGAATAGATCTTTTTTTTGTAAACACCACAGCCTGACATTTAGACACCGATAATGACAGGCCCTGCTCAGAGAGCCACTGGCCTAAATAATGCAAAGCAGAGTTCAAACGAAAACTAATGTCCTCCACAGATTTTGAACTACAGTAGAGAACGATATCATCAGCATATTGAAGGATGTTACAGAAACTATTAACAGACAATTCGAGGTCATGTGTATAAATGCTATAAAGCATAGGACTGAGGACCGAACCTTGAGGCAATCCTTTCCAGACAAGTCTGGGAGGTAGCGTAAGTAGCCGGTGTTTCACAGATATGGTTCTACCGGTCAGCAGATTACATATGAAATGCACCAACCTCGGCGGTATACTCAGCTGTTGCATTTTCTGCCTGAGCAACGGAAGAAGAACATTGTCATATGCAGAAGCTATATCCAGAAAGACGCCAACTAAGTACTCTCCTTTTGCATAGGCCAGTCGAATGTCTGTCGTTAAGATGCTGAGACTATCTATGGAACTTAGACCCTTTCTAAAACCAAACTGAGAGGATGCTAAGATATTTCTGCTTTCCACTATCCATTCCAGTCGGTTTTTTAAAATCCGTTCAGTTATTTTCGCTAATGTTGATGATAATGCAATGGGTCTGTAGGAGTTCGGATCAGAAGGATTTTTACCGGGTTTTAGAATGGGGATGATTATCTGGGATTTCCAAGCTTCCGGTATAATGCCAGATTTAAATATTACATTAATAAGAATGAGAAAATACCTTTTAGCTTTCTCATTCAATTTACCAATGAAAGAGTATGGTATACCGTCCTCACCTGGACTGGTGTCCTTCAAATCCGTTAAGGAGTTTTCAAGTTCTACCAAAGTGAAAGGAGCATCCATATCATCTGATGAGCAGGGCGGAACTGGACTAGGAAATAAGTTGTGCGAGGGGACAAATGGAGGAGATAATTTGTCAGCAAAATCATTAAGCCATTCTGATGGATTGTTGGAGCCTTGATGAGGAACAACATCAAGAGCCCGGCGAAACCTTTTAACCTGTCTCCAAACAAGAGAAGACGGGGATCGAGGTTCAAGGGACTCACAGAAATTGATCCAACCAAGTTTTTTCTTTTTATAAGCCAATCTTTGAAACTTTGCATCACTGCGTTGATACTCTAGAAAGTTCTCCATTGTCATACAGGCTGCGTATGTTAATTCGGCAAGTGTTCGCCGGTTAACAAAATCACTGCATTCCTGATCCCACCAGGGATTGAAAGGCAACTGATTCTGTGTGGAGAATTTCTTAGGAATAAAGAGGTCAGCGCTTGAAAAAATAGCTAAAAGGAATCGATCATAGCAATCAATGATATTCTCATCACTTACAGACTCAGGAAGGGAGTCCAACATGTGATCAACAGAGCAAGCATAATCTAACCAATTAGCTTTTTTTAAATTATATGAAAGCAAGGGTTTGGAAGGAGGGGGAGGAGGATTTCCATTATTAAAAGAGAGTAGAATAGGAAAGTGGTCACTACCATGGGAAGAAGGTAGAATATTCCACGATAGTAATGAAGAAATAGATGGAGAAGATAGTGATAGATCTACTGCAGTCTTAGGGTTTTGGTTAGGATATACTCTACGAGTTGGTGAACCATCATTCAAAATACAAAGATTGAGATCATCAATCATGTCCACCAACAAAGGAGAGAATCCATCACAGAAATAACACCCCCACAAAGTGTGGTGAGTATTAAAATCACCCATGACTAGAACAGGACTGGGAAGTGAAGAGATGATAGACTGTAGCTCATGAAAAAGAGAAGAAGAAGGATAAGGGATATAGAGGGACAGGAAGGAAATATCAAAAGCTCTTACAGCCACAGCGTTAATCTGCGGACTAAAAGAAGGGAGAGGGATTAAAGAATAAGGAGTGGAGTGCCGAATAAGAATGGCACTGCCCCCATACCCGTCACTTCTGTCATCTCTCAAACAGGCAAAACCCGAGATCCTGAAACGGGAACCAGGAATCAACCATGTTTCAGAGAGGGCAATAATGACAGGCTTATAAAGGGCAATAATAGAAAGTAGTTCATGTTTTTTAGAGCGAATACTTTTACTATTCCACTGAAGGAAGTTGAGTGGGGCCATTTTTAAGTATGTTAAATATACGAAGTAAGTTTTGGGCAACGTTGGACGGTAAGGGAATTTCATCACCAGCGGATATAATTGAAACAAGAGTTTCAGTCAAACTGAATAAAAGGTTTGATTTAGAGAAATCATAAGCGGCCTCACCTTTATTGCTGAGAGCACAGCCATTTGGTAAGGTAGAAGGACAATTGCTAGTGATGGCTTGATGAGCTTGTCTATCAAACCCTTTGGAAAGAGGAGCACGGGGACGAGGGGAACGGAAAACGGTTTTTGAATATGATTTCCTGACAGGAGTCAGGGGATTACTAGAGCTGGATGGTGAGACAGATAAAGCAGGGGAGGAAAACATTTCCTTGGCCATATCTGCATATGACCGCCTTACAGGGGGGAATCGAGAGGAAGCTTCCATATAAGATATATTGTCTTGCGACATTAAACTTTTGATATTTTGTTGCCTAACAAACTCAGGACATTCCTTATCAACCGCAAAATGCTTTGCAGAACAATATAAGCATGTGGAGTTTTCTTTAGAAATATCACACGCATCCCCAGTATGTGGTTGGGAACATCTGTAACACCTCGGCTTAGACCTACACTGTGCTTTGATGTGGCCAAAACGACAACAATTCATACACTGAATAGTAGGTAGATTATAGGTTTCGACAGGTAAAGAGGTATGGTAAGAGTATACTTTTGGAGGCAATACTTGACCACGGAAAGTTAAAACAACCGATTGTGTTGGAATCCAAGTAACAATACCATCATTCACTGTCTTACGGTTCAATCTTCTGGCTTTTAGAACTTGCCCGCAACCAGAAGGGAATTCCAAAGAGGACACAAATTCCTCCATTGCCCAGTCTACGGGAACTCCTTTGACCAAACCCATTCTAGTTACATTGAATGTTGGAATTACAGCAACGTATTTGGATAAATTTAAAATAGGATTGGCTATAAAACTATTTGCTGCTAATGCTGAAGAGAACTGAATTTCAATTTTATTACGGCCTAAATTTTTAACGCCATCATTTACAATATTTTTTACTTTATTGTGATATAAAAACTGGCCGAATTTAATTGCACGCATAGTAGTACCAGCTGCAGGGTCTGGAGTCTCTCGAGAAACATAGACAATAAAGGGACCCTTGTCGTCTTCAGAATAGGATTTAGGACCTGATAGGGAAGGGTGCACATACACATGTTGGATAGATGGAGTAGCTGACTCTGGATCAACTATCGTTTTTTTAGATGAGTCGATTGTGACTTCATCACTTTGACGTTTACGGGACGGGGGAACGACAGGCACTAATAAGCCACCAGGATCCGGAGGATCCGGCGGGGGATCAGGTTCCATTTTCACCAATAATTATATATAAAAACAAAAACACAGCACACAGAACTTACCAATACCCAACACCGAGTTAGTAAAAACCTAATTTACAGATATTACAACTATAATCACAAAGCACTTTAACAATCACGGACGAATGTAACAAACACGTGTGTTAACCAAAGCTAACGCAGGCGAAGTCGAGTTAGTCTTAATTAATATAAAAATATCTTGTCCCAAGACTTTATCTGTACTAATATTATAAAGAGGTGAAGTTTGTGAGTTTGTTAGGTTGTAGAGGGTAATCTCTGGATCTACTGAACTGATTTAGATGAAAGGTAAGGAGATAATTTGAGACCCTGGGAAGGATATAGGATGCTTGTTATCCCGGAAATCATCCCTTAAGGGGGTGAAAATGGGGATGAAAGTTTGTAAGGGAATAATACTTTCTTAGATTTACGAGAATGTTTGACATTTTTAAATAAAACTATCTTTTCGGATTATTTCGCGGATTTATTTTGATTTTTGGTTCCCGACGTTTGTAAGGGAAATCAACCTAGGGACAAACCCGAGCGAAGCGATGGTGAGTTACATATTATGTAGTGATTAGACTAGATCAAAGAAAATAATATTATCACAAGTACTTAGAAAATTCTAGCTGCCTTGATAATAATTTATAGGCTGGGTTGATTCCAAACTTTGCTCGCGTGAATCAAAATGGCAAGTTATAAAGGAGGAGAAAGAAGTTTTAGAATATTTTTGTGTTAAAAGTGATCTGCGTGGCCATATAACGGTATTTTGATTAAACTTTAAGCAAGTAGCACGAGCCTCCAGATTTTATGGAACACAGATTAAACTAAATCTTAATATAACTATAGATCAATAAACTATAGTGTAGTAATTTATTCAGAAAGTATTTTTATTCTCTGTGGTAAAACATGAAGAATATAGACAAGGAGTTCAATCTTTGTATGTAAAAGTTACCCCAAAAATTTGGAAAAATAATAGTCGGCGCCCAGAGAGCGCTGCGGTCGCTATGTCCCAAGAGGGAAGGGGAAGTTGCCGGTATATTGAAATATTACACCATTCATTCATTTCCACATTTTGAAGTTATATTTCTTTTGGGATGTTTGGAAAAAAATATGAGAGTAAAACCCCCGTACTGGGTTTTTCGTTAAAAATAAGCTGTCGTAAGTTTTAATCTCTAAGTTACAATATATAATTCCTAATTTCCACAGGACCATCAACATGTGAATAAATATTTTAATTCTCTCTTAGATGTAGATGATCAATCAATCATAGTTATTGGCATTTTGTGGATATTCTACGATTATATCAGAGCGTTAAATAATTTGGAGCATTTGAAGAAATTATTTGATTAGGTACGTAAATTTTAAATGTATAGCAAAGATTTATAATACATTGTTTTTAATTAGAATTCTTATTTGAATTTAATTACCGGAAGAATTAAAAAATGGTCAAATTGAAGCATACTTCACTAGAGAGTATTAACTTAAATCGTTCTTATTTCATATCTGAAGAAACATTACGACCTGGACCATATTAAGTCTACAAAGGTCTTAAGCCTATTAGTGGTTTTGTAAGAACATCTTGCGAGTCGCAATATTTTATAGTTAAAGTTTAGTTAGCTTAACGATAGGTACAGTTTATATGTACATACAATAAATTGGAAAAATATATCATTGTAAGTAAATAAATATAAATAAATTGTTTATTGGCATTATTATGTGCATACAATATCCCACATACTCAATTATGCCAACATAAAGATTGCATATTACTAATATAGAGAAAAACATATAAATATATTCTAAATGCCTCTAAAACATTTATTTATTTTATATTATGTACTTATATTTACGTAAAAGCTGGACATGGAAAAGGTATAGAAATTAATGAGAAATCAAAATGCTTAAAGGAAACTTCGTAAAGTATTAATCCCGACAATTGTTGGTTATAAATAAAACAAAGAAAACCTTAAAAACTTTGTGCTTTCTTCAACATTGAAATTTAGTTGCTTTTATTGCATAACTTACTTAAGCATTACATTTTATGTACCAACTTGCAAGCAAAAGTCATAATTTATAGTAGAAATACAATTTTATTATTTGTGTGAAGGAAAAGTCTATATATATATATATATTTGTAACAAAGTCATTTTAAATAAAAGTATGTGTTATTTGGAGTTAGGTGGGTTTAACGGACTCAATTTTTTAATACTCGG
Source organism: Brenthis hecate (assembly GCA_951806755.1). Taxonomy (NCBI): domain Eukaryota; kingdom Metazoa; phylum Arthropoda; class Insecta; order Lepidoptera; family Nymphalidae; genus Brenthis; species Brenthis hecate. The sequence continues at coordinate 1,053,013 of OX638266.1, read as the reverse complement.
GTGTTGGAGATGAGAGGTGATGGCGAGACGAGACTGCGCTTAAGCAGACGTAGTGCAGGACACCCTGTGGCACTGTATAACAACGACTTGAAAAGGGTGGCAGGTAAAGGATGTATCCGGGCTGCCCAAAATCAGGATAGGGATAGGGATTCTTTAGGGGAGGCTTTTGTCCAGCAGTGGATGGCGTTAAGATGAAAAAAGTAGGTACAGTCACGAGCATAAATATATGACCATGGAGAGTTCGATAATAATATCTATTTGCATTATTCATTCATTATCATGTGATATCGTAGAAATAACAAAACTATCTGACTGAACACGTGCTGCAAAAATATAGGATACCTCATCGGTATCAAACGCATTTGTCTGAAGTAAATTGATAGTGAAAAATAGCGTTCAGGGACTGAATTAAGTCAAAATTGTGCGTATACCGCGAGTGTACGTGAACTGTCGAAATAAGTGACTCTCGTAAAGCCAAACCAACAAAACCTCTTTAGTGCACATGATGTGCTTTAATTTTCGATCCTAGAACCAGCTCACTAGAATATTATTTATATTTGGTATCAATAACCATCCTTTGGTTTTGTTTGATTTTTTTAAAGAAATAAATTAATCATTTGATTGTTTTTATCCCTATAAATGAAGTTCAACTACCAAATATATGTATACGTATACATACCGTCCCTTAATAAACGGGTTATCTAACGCCAACAATCATTTATTGTAAAAAAGTAAAACACCTACTCACAAACATACAAACTTTCGCATTTATAATAGTAGTGTCCATTAGAAGAATAGTGAACTTGAAATTTGAAATACATTTATCAGACGTCAGATACATTATGTAAGTATGTATATAGTGCCTGCGACATATAAGTATCTTAGAACCTTGAGTAGGCAGATAGTAATAACGCCAGATGTGTCATATATTTTTGCTTCTAATGTTATAGGTAGAAGATATTTTTGACGCCAATGTAATATTTTTGCATCGTGAGTCTAGTCAAATAATCTTGTTATGACGTTATTGTCACATATTTTTGCTGGCATCGTGAGATTAGAATCATCCAATCAGATATTATTGTCCGTAACTGCCCATGATCATACATAATATATTTATGCTCATGACTGTACCTTAAACTAGTAACGTTTCAATGTTATGAAAAAAAAAATGAAAATATTTTTTTCAATCAGACTTATACAAGCACTTTTGAATGAAATACACTTTTGATGGAGTAAAAAATATTCATGTATACATTTACAATGGTGGTCTGATTGAGTATTCCATTCCATAAAATTAAATAACTTGTACAGTATACAGGGTCATTTTTAATTTACTGAAAACCTTTTGGGAATACACTATTTACAACATAACAACAACATCTGTAAGAAAAAAATATCTTAAATTTAACAAAAATAAAAATATTTTTATTGCACCTTCTAAACGGTAATAGTCCAGAATAAGCAAAAGAAAGTGCGTGACCGATGGAGGGGGAGGGGTGGAGGGGTGTAGGAAGCCGCGCTTACTCATTTAAACTTGGCCAGATGCTAGAACTTTAAAGTTTGGAAGGTGCAAAAAAAAAATTATTTTTGTATGAAAATAAAAATTTAAGAAATATTATTTTTTCTTGTTACAGATGTTGTTGTTATGATGTAAATAGTATATTCCCAAAAGGTTTTCAGTAATTAAAAATGAACCTGTATATTATAGTATTCATTTTACTCGACGTTTCTGATGTGTCTTTGAGGTTTTCTCAAATATATCAAAAATCTTGTCTCCTGGATAGTACTAAAAGATACTTTAAAGATACAGTCTCCTCAAAACGAAGAATTCTTATCTAATAACATTGTAGTTATAAGCACAGACCACATAATACTATACTAGTTATAAGTAATAAGACTATTCTATATAAATGAATATTTGATACGCAAAAAAAAACACTTTGTCTTCTCTCTGACACTTCGTTACGGAACTACCCGCTAAAGCACTTTCCACTCAATAAGCGGTGACAAGCGCACGTAGTATGATAACACGGCAGTTGGCAAACGAGTAATTTAGGACTAATATTCGCTTTATCCGGGATTTCCCTATAATACAGTAATAGGTACTGTCTACATTTCTATTGCTATTTTTGTTTGTCATAATAGTAAGACAAGTATGTATGTTACTCCTTCATGTTGAGATATACAGCTGGACGAATTGGGTTGAAATTAAGTACGTCTAGAAGCCACGAAATAAGAGAATTGATTTGAATAATTAAGTGCACAGATAGACTATGATCTCGAGTAGCATTGGCTCCTGTCGGGCACCCAGGAACGCACCTGAGCGAAGTGAGAATAAGTCGCTAGTAAATTATACAATAAAGCTTAGTGCCCCAATATCCGATATTAATTAAACTTATATATACTTAGCCACTAACGACTCACCCTCAATCCAATCGGGTTCGTCCCTACTTACGTTTTAACGCTTAGTATAGATTTTCCAGAGATGAGATATTTTCCCGCAATAAAAAATATCCTATATGTTGGACCCGAATAACCAGTTATCATCACCAGTTGTCATCACCAAATTCCATCAAAATCCCTCCAGTGGTTTTTCCGTGATGCGGTAACAGACAGACAGACAGACACTTTAGATTCGGTCTCTGTATCGATAATAATGTCTATTTCAAGATTAAGCTTAGTTACAATTTTAATATATGTATAGATAGAAATAAGTTATTCATATTAATTATAACAATTGCAATTCAATTTCATGGCATTAATAGTAACAGGAAATATTAGTATAATATAGAAAGCTAATTAAATTGTGTATTTAACCATTACATAAAGCTTACGAACGTTAACTGCCTAATTAGTAAACGTGATGCATCCGTTTATGTTTCTGTAAAATGGAAACGTTAACTTGAACAGCGATCAGTAAATCTATACTAATATTATAAAGAGGTAAAGTTTGTGATCTTGTGAGTTTGTGAGTTTGTGGGTTTGTGAGTTTGTGACGTTGTAGGGGGTAATCTCTGGATCTACGAGAAAACCCGATTTTTGAAGAAATTTTTTTAACCAATAGAAAGCCACGTTCTTTCGGGTCATAGGCTATATATAACCGCGACGAATGAATAGGCTTTTCCGTGGTAGTCGGATTTGCAAAGTAAGTCGGAGGAAAAAACGGTCGAACGAAAACGTTTTCTTACGAACGCTGCCGAACTATGAGAGATATATGATTATGTTTCTAGAGAAAAGTTGTATAGCTTAATAATGCCTACTAATGTCAGCAACAGCACATGTCTAACTTTTATATTTAAGTCACAAAAAGTAGTTTTTTATATTAAAAAAATATTTAAATCGGAGGTCATGTTTATTGGTTCATATTATCAAACAATTATGAATTCTTATCAAAATAAGAAATTTATCGTGTAAAATGTTTAAAACAAAAGACTTTTCCTTTTACTGGCATATAATTTGGACAAATGGTTAAAAGAGATAATACAACAATAATCTCAACGACAATAATAACGACATGATTGGCTCAGTTTGTAGTGACCCCAATATGCTGTTGTCAGCGGTCGCGGGTTTCGAGTCCCCGCTGAGAGGGGCATTCATTTGTGTGAGTAGCACGAATGTTTGTACTCCAGTCATGGGCGTTTTATATTATAAATGAATGTATTCTTAATAACTTATAATATTTATAGTGTATCAAACTATCTGGTATTAATAACACAAGCCTCGTAGCTTACCTTGGGAACATAATTATGGCGCTTGCAAGTGATTTGTTAAATGTCCCAACATATTTATATTAAACATATTACATATTCGTAAATGGACGAACCGAGCGAGCGTTGTCTGTTTTTCTGTTTGTACGGGCTTATCTCCGAATCTATTGGACCGATTTTAATGAAAATTTTGCATGGTGATATCGTATATGGTCAACATCTAAGATATTTTTTATTCCAGAAAATTAAAGAGTTTCTGTGGGATAGTTAAAAAACTATAGTAACTTTTACAGCTTAGTACACAACAACTTACGCACCTAATTTAGTAAAATTTGGCATTCTGATACCTTATATTGCCGGTCAAAGAACAGGTTACTTTTCATCCCGGAAAAATGAACGGTTCCCGTGGGATAGATCTGTTTGTGCTTTTCTAGAGGTGAACCCGAGCGAAGCGAGGGTGAGCCGCTAGTCTATACATATAATAAAATTGTAACTAAGTCGAATCTGTACATTAATTATTTTTTGGAAAATCTTACTGAAATAGACATTACTATCGATACAGAGTCCGAATCTATAGTTTTTAGAATTTTTGTCTGTCTGTCTGTCTGTTACAGCATCACGAGAAAACCACTAGATAGATTTTGAAGAAATTTGGTATGATGGTAGCTGGTTATCCGGGTCAACATATAGGATACTTTTTACCGCGGGAAAATATCTCATTACTGAGAAAAAATACAAAAACTGCATTGTACGAGTTTACTAATATGTAAAACCTAAGAATTTGGTTTTTGGTCATCTGAACGCGGGCGGAGCCGCGGACAATGCTAGTAAATAATAAAATTATTTATATTAAGACAATCTATATAGACAAACAAATATTAATTTCAAATTTGAGTAATATACGCAACAAAACTTCTTTGATAATATAATATGTAGGTGTATAGTTTGATAACAGGAAGTAATTCTACACATTTTGTGTGAGAAATGTAAGAAGGGAGAAGTTATCAACGTCATATTTAATCTTTTCTTTGATAAAATATTTGTTTATAGACTTTACTAAAGAAAAAAAATATTTGCATTGGTCTCAAATAAAATAGCTCGCAAAGCAGAAAGAATACTATTCTCTATGTCCAATATGGCATTTCTGTCGGTGCCAGTTCACACAGTGATTTATGTGTCCACGTGAGAGAGGATTACAATATACTCGCAGAACGTAGAGGTAATTTGTTTTCTCTAAATATGACATTTAATCATAAGTAAGGATGCACTTCTTAATAACTTATAAAAATAAAAAATTTCTATGATTATTAATAAATATATGCTTAATTATTGGGTAAAAATAATTTATAACAGCTTGAAGTGATTTGTATTTTAATATCATAAATACCTCTGATGATTGATGTTCTCCTGATCGATTCCGGCCACGGCGGCCAATCTCATTGAGACTAGCCAACTGCGCAGGAGATATTATAGTGCACAAGTGTACGCGCAGACTATACAAGTGGCACTCCCTATTCCTGTCACTCTCAACTTGTGGGACGACCACTCGACACGACCAGTGAGAGTTAAGGCGCAGGACCGACGGCTTTACGTGCTCTCCGAGGCACGGGGGTGAAACACCTCCAACTTCCCAACTCCGGGCTGTTACTGAGGCTTAATATACAGAAAGACTCAATAACTAAACTTGGCCTGACCCGGGATTCGATCGAACCCAGGACCTCCGGGTGTGCAGCCGTACATGCTAGCCACTACACCACCGAGGCAGTTACATACATACATAAATACCTCTATTGGTACAGTTTATAATAAACTAGCGTAAATAATATTAACGTTGATTGATTATTAGACGCTTTAAATAACAATCAATTATTTTTATGGTAAAATTTCGTGGTAATTGTAAAAGGCTTTTATAATGAGATAAAAATTAATGTGCGAATAAAAATAAATTTAATAACGTTTCCACACGAGTGAGTCAATCTGGTGGTTATAAATGGCTTATGTAGTATCGAAAACTAGGTTAAAATGCTTTTATTGAATTTTACATGTTGAGTTTTATTATGAAAACATTTAGCCTCACAAATGTTTTAAATGGAAGAATACCCGTTCACTACTTTTTACATGTAAACGATTGAATTTCTTAGTGTAAAATATTGTAATATAAAATATATAATATTTGATGCGAGAATTTTTTTTTTTTTGCTAAAGTTATATCTTTTTTGGCTGTTTTAAAATAACAGGACCAAATGCAACGTTACCATAGCTTCGATTTATTATTATTAATATAGCTATTTTTGTAACAAAAAGTTATTTTTGCTTTAAGTACATAAAGTTAATATTATTGCATTGCATGCATTCGTAAATTTTTTATTTCACTTTGAAACAATTACAATTATCTAATGTAAGTAGGCAATGTTAATAGATTAAATGAAAAATAAAACACAATCTCGTTAATAATCTCTACGTGGTATCAGTGGCCTGCTGCAATAAACTTGAAGCTTATGCCAACAGTTTACTTTTATACTTCTCTGAGGCTGAGGAGCAGAAAGGTTCCGACAGCATCCCTTGATAGTTATGAGTGAGGAGGAAAACAACGTTAAAATAACCCAAAGATTTATGGTTCTCCGAATTTCGACAATGCATGCAGTCTTTATCACTTGAAAAGATGCCTCTTCAGGTATGCCAATTGCTTGAACGTAGTTATTAAACTCATACCTTATTAACCTCATGCCCTAATTGAAATTGAATTCACTCTTATTGCCAGGGAGCTCAAATCCATAGACAATGGCGTGCATGACTGGAGAATAGATAGATAGGATACCTTAACACACGTGAGCCCATTGGCCCCAGTTAAGGACGGTGTTTTTCTTCATAGAAGGAAGATATTTTTTTTTCAGTTTTTTTTTTCGTAAAATTTATCTTTAGCATCCAATTGATAAATAAATAAAAGTGTTTTCAAAATTCTTGTGCTAGTTTGTATTTGGGTCCAAATAGATTAATGCATTTCGTACCATTTAAAAAGCAAGTCAACCATTTTTTAAATATTACATTTTATTACATTATATAACCCTGGTGCGGATACGGACTTGGAAGATTTTTCTTTTTATATATCTAATATTTTTTAATCTGCCAAGTAACAAACGACGACGATTATATAGAATTCTATAAAAACGTGAGTGCTTTGAACACAAAGAAATGAATGCGTAATAAAACTCACAATGTCTCCAATTATAAAACGCTAAGTATTAATATTTAATGTCTCAAGGTCGTGAATCTTAAGTATATCCATATTAAAAGAACCGAATCATAAAATATTAAGGGAACAAAAACCTGCGGCTGTCGCGACTCGGTGAATAAGTTAGAGTTTCATCGCGACCGACCTATCAGGGATGTTTTTCAACGTCCAATTTACTGTTCTTTGCGAGAAAAAAGGCCTTTGTGTCTACACAAAAATTTATCCCTGTATATCCTTGAATACATTATAAGTTATTAAAGAAATTATTTTTACATAAAAGAAAGCACCACTTAAGCTTATCAGTGCTTTTATGGACTAATAAGTAAAGTCAAAGTCCAAATATTGAAATCAATTTTTTTACGCAAATCTGGGTGAGCTTGCGAACAGATTTCCTTTACAATAAAGACAGTAGGTACTAGGTATATAAGTTATCTTTATTACGAATAACACTAATATCTACTTAGCCGTTACTACCTTATGTACCTATTAACAAACAAACACACGTATTCATTTATTCACTCACAAAACATACATTTATTACATACATGCCTGTATGCCTGTGTGTATGCGTGTTCCAGTTAATAGTCTATCTGTATACCTAAATTCACATAAATCGGTCCAGCCGATTTACCGTCAAGGAACAAGAAAAATAACATACATACACTCATACAAACTTTCGCATTGATAAGTAGTAATCCAGTTATTATAAGTGTTATATATCAATTACTAATTTATTGGTATCATATAGAAAAACCTAATAACAATTAATTAACTAAACTAATTTATGACCGAGCACATGCCTTCCCCCAGGGCCTAATGAATGGCTCGCAATCTAATTGAATTATGTCACCTGGACACTGAAGACCTTCTCAGTAACATAATGTATCTACATGACATATAGCTATACCTCACTATTTGTCTTATGCCTTGACCTAATAAACTAAGGTCGGTAATGTATTTAATTATGAATATTTTTAAGTCTATTAATTTAATATAAAGTTCTAATAATTTATATGTGTGTTTATTGGTTTGCCCTTCCTTGACACAGCAATACTAATAACAACAAATATTGAA